>QODF01000266.1:820312-937795 GCA_024372805.1 Oostethus manadensis
ACTTTTTCTGTAACTTTGTTGTTTTGTCTCTCATTATTTATAGTAACGGTCTCCAAACTCTTTCATGTGAGGGACACATAACTTTTTCCTTCTCTGATAGGGGGCCTGGGTCAGTTTGTAACAGAAAAAGTTTGACTATCGCAGGGTTGCCTAAATGTAAACATTTACTGTATTGTATATATCTTAACCAAATATTTAAAAAAACTTTCCAGAATCTTTGCAGGTAAAAAAGTCAGAAAATAAATAATATCACTATTAATAAAATAAATAACACAATTTCTGAAAGAAATAATAACCAAGTAACCCTCTCTGGGTTCTTCACAGAAAAAAATCATGTACTGGCACTGTTTACACACAGCAGATGTTTTTAAAAACAATTTCACCGCTCTCCGTGTAGGAAAATTTATTTCCACACTGCCTCGATTGTTTCAAAAAACTACATCCACACACTGAAATGTGTTTTTAAGTGCATTTACCAGCATGCCAAGCCTCTATGCGGCAGTAGTTAGCCAATTACTGCTCGTCTCTTGACATCACTTCCACAATACATCACACAAAAACAGGTACTTGTCCGTTCACACATGATGTTTGTATATTTTTTCATTAAAAAAATAATAAATGTAAACAAGATAAATACAAAATAAAAAAGACCAGCAAAGCTTCTTTTTAACAACAAATGCAACTTACAAAAACAAACAGCGACAACACAAATCAGTGTCACACAAGACGTCCGTTGAGTTTGGCCATGTGAGGGGAGAGATAACTTGGGCTTTCCTAACCACAAAAATGAAGACTATAAGAAGCAAATATCGCCTGGCAGTGAATAACGGACGCAGGAGGGGATTCGGGAGACTTATTCTTTATACTCCCCCGCCACTACCACAATGTCTTCTGGCATCAAAACAAATGATTTGGAGTTGGACAGCTCTGCTCCCTCGCCCAGTACTTCCATCTCGTCCAATGTGGAGCTGTGTGACTTTGCGTCAGACAATGAGCAGGTGAGGAGTACACCCACTGACAAACAAAGAGAGCTGCTTGAGGTATGTGTGTGAGCGACGTGTGTAGAGTGATGACGTGGATCCGGAGAAATCTGCAAATCGCCACTTTGGCCAGAGCTTTTAGAAACCTTTGTTTTACTGAGAAAAAAACCCGGGGACGTGTGGATGACAGGGCAAAACACAGAAAAATATCTCCCGTTTGCAAAGACTATGGCTACGTGTAGACAGGGCCAGTCTAGTTTGTATGACCAGACTGGGAAAAAAATCATAATGCGTCTCTGGTATTGTTCAGGGGGCCGGGTCAAGTGGGCAGTAGTTTGGGGACCACTGATTTATGGCATTACAAATAATGTATTTTTTTCCCTAATATTGCAACTAAATGCTACTAAAATTGTATTTGTTAGCTCTCAATTTTTTTTATCTTAATAACATTATTCTTGTAAACCCACTGATGAGTTATTTTTTTTTACTGTTTTTTTTTATTTTTATTTTAGTTTTCGTGATAAATTATATTTTTAGAATGTACTGCAAGCCAATAAAACCAAATGGCCCCCGGGCCGCTCTTTGGACACCCCTGGTTTAGACAATAAATGTCCCACCTCTCGTTGTTTCGTCCTCAATGGGTTGTTTGAAGAGCGTGATGTCTCTGAAGGTGCAGAGGAAAAGCACCACCTTGTTGTTTTCATTTCGGATGGGCGCCACCTGCATGTAAAGCCATATGGGCGTTCCTGTGGGAACAAACCATAAAAAACTCACCAGTGACGATAAAAGGGTTAAAAAGGTAAGAAATGAAGATGCTTACTGTTTTTAGTGTACAGCAGCACCTCGAAGAAGTTGGAATCATAATTGTCAAATGTCTGGCGGATGTTATCGATGGTTGTCTTGTCGGTCAAGTCTCCGTACATGAAGCTTGATGGACAAGGCCAAAGCCATTAGGTCATGGCATTGCAAGAAGAACATCATAGCATTTTCTAGGCGTGCAATCACAATTACTTGCATGTACAAGGAGCTTTTTCCTTCTCAGAGGCCATGGTCATAAAGGCAACATCATTTTTTTTTTGCTGCAAGACCAAATTTAATTTAATTTAATTTAATTTAAGAAAACGATTTTTTGCTGCAGGACCTATTTTAAAGTCATTTAATTTAATTTCATTCATTCATTCATTTTCTATACCACTTATCCTCATTAGGGTCACGGGGATGCTGGAGCCTATCCCAGCTGACTTTGGGCAGGAGGCGGGGTACACCCTGGACTGGTCGCCAATCAATCGCAGGGCACATATAGACAAACAAACATTCACACTCACATTTATACTCTAATGGACAATTTAGGGTCGCCAATTAACCAAACATGCATGTTTTTGGAATGTGGGAGGAAACCGGAGTACCCGGAGAAAACCCACACACGGGGAGAACATGCGAACTCCACACAGAGATGCCCAACGGAGATTCGAACCCAGAACCTCCTGACTGCGAGGCCAACATGCTACCCACCATCCACCATGCGGCCATTTCAGAAAGATAATAAAAATATTATTTGCTGCAAGAACAACTCTAATGTCATTTAATTTAATAGAAAATTATACTAACATTGTAGTAAATTATAAATAAATCAATAATTAAGATAAAATAATACTAAATACATGTAGTTTAATTTCATAAAAAATTTTTTAGAAATTGTAGCAAAATAAATATATATTTAATAAAAACTCATAACAATACATATTTAATTTAATTTAATTTTGTATAAATAATAATAATAATAATATTTTTTTGTAAAATAAATAAATAAATGGTAATTTAGCTGGGATAGGCTTGAGCATACCCGCGACCCTAATTTCATTTAATTTCATTTAACTTAATTTTATGTTGGCAGTGATAAATGTCTAACAAATAAAAATTATATATAATAAATAAATAATACCTAAACTAAACTGTGCTGGAGTCATCCACGGTGAACGAGAGGGTTATTTCCCTACGCCTTCGAGCTGGGGAAAGGGTCCTGACTGTGGTTTGTCCGTACGTGCCAAACGGCAGTTCAGAGTACCCAGCCTTCTTGGAGTCTATCAGAGGGGTTCTGGAGAGCACCCCAGCTGGTGACTCCATACTTCTACTGGGACTGAGACTTCAACGCCCATGTGGGCAATGACAGTGCGACTTGGAGGGGCGTGGATGGAAGGAACGGCCTCCCTGATCTGAACCCGTGTGGTATGTTGTTGCTGGACTTCTGTGCGAACCACAGTTTGTCCATAACAAACACCATGTTCGAATATAAGGATGTCCATGAGTGCACTTGGCACCAGGACACCCTGGGTCGCAGGTCTATGATCAACTTTGTAGTCATATCATCAGACCTGCATTCGCATGTTCTGGACGAGCGGGTGAAGAGAGGGGCTGAGCTGTCAATTGATCACTACCTGGTGATAAGTTGGATTAGATGGCGGGGGAGGATGCCGGACAGACCAGGTAGACCCAAACGCGTAGTGAGGGTGTGCTGGGAAGGTCTGGCAAAGTCTCCCGTTCGTCGAGTCTTCAACTCTCATCTCCAGCAGAGCTTTGCCTGCGTCCTCGGGGAGGACCAGGATATTCAATCCAAATGGGTCGTAATCCGTGCCTCCATTGCTGAGGCAGCCAGTCGTAGTTGCGGCCGCAAGGTGGTCGGTGCCAGTCGTGGCGGCAAGACCCGAACTTGATAGTGGCATGGATGGCTTGGGGGACTCCCGAAGCAGCTGACAGGTACCGGCAGGCCAAGCAGCACGCGGCTGCGTGGTAAAAAAAAAAAAAAGGTGGTTGAGGAAAAAACCCGGGTGTGGGAGGAGTTCGGTGAGGCTATGGAGCACGACTTTTGGTCGGCCTCGAAGAGGTTCTGGCAAACCGTCCGACACCTCAGAAAGGAGAAGCGGCCCGCAGGTCACACTGTTTACAGTGCGAACGGGGGCTTGCTGACCTCGACTGAGGATATAGTCGGTCGGTGGAAGGAACAAAAATACAAAAATGGATAACAAAAATTAAATTAAATTAAATTAAACTATTTACTTTTTTTTTTTTTATTCTGGTCTGCTTTCCTCCAGAAAGAGCAAAAGTAGTCAGAAGGGCAGTGATGTCATGGTATGGCCAGATATCCAAAAACTTCCTAAGTGCCAATCACATTGCTCAAATGTCATAGTTGCCATGCTCACAGCCACTAGAGAACATAATTGCTATGATCTGCTCATAGTCTATCGATCATTTGTTTTTTATTTTCAATGGAGACACACACCTTAGCTTTGCAGCCCATAAATGCTGTGTACTGTACATTAACCAACAGGTGCTGGCTGTTAATAGTAGTATTGTTGTAACTACAGTCTCCAAAAGGAAATATCCCATCCATGATAATACCAGCAACTAGTAGTTTCACAAAGTATGAGAGCGTACTTGCATGTGCTGCTCCTGTGCATGAACTCGGCTCTTTGGTAGCCAGACAGCTTACAGAATCCATCGTTACTGTATACGACAGGCCACTCCACGATCTGCGCATTTCCCAACAGGAAGCTTGTTTCTGGATCCAAACACACCGCAAAGTCGATTAAATATCAAAACCACCCATTTGGGTATTATTCCATTTGATAGTTAAGATGAAAAGAACACAAAACAATATTTACTTCAACAATTTACTCCATAGCATGTTCTACGCTCTATTAACATGCTTATGATACATAAATTATTGAAACACAATGCACAGGGGAAAAAAGAAAGCATCAAAATGGAAAGCAGCAGTACTATTTGTTGATAAAATGTTTATGCTTCAGAGTCTGCCTTGATTAAAAATGAATGAAGAGCTGCAAAGTTCTCCAGCTGTTTGCAGGAAATCTGTAAAGGCCATTTCTCCTAATTACTTAGGACATTTTGCAGAACACTGTAGGCCTGCGTGTGTGTGCTCGCAGTAAGAGTGGAACAATCTTTTCTTTTGGTTTGTTTGTTGTTGCAGTTTGAAAAGATACAGTAAATAGTGTATATGTATCACATACACCATGTCATCACTCACAGATCAAATAACATTAAGTGCATTCAAGTTGGCACAAGAGTAAGCCAACATCCAGACCTCTTGAAGTATAAGTGGATCATTCCTGCAAGCACTTCATCTCCCTGTCACTGTACATTCAGTATTTGGGCTTAAAAGGCGTCACCTTTTCATGCACTTTTGGATGCAGAATGTTGTCCAATAACACTCTACGCACTGCAAAATAGTTGTAAGATTGTATAAAGGTCTTGCACACATGAAATCAACATTTTTAAGTAAAACTCACCGCTGGAACGCCGGACAATGTTCTCCAAAAAGGTGTTTTGCGGGGCCACAAGTCCTCTCTTGCCCCCATGCATGGTGCAGGCTTCGGGGTGGAGACTCGGCGGTGCTCGCTGGTCTGGATGCTGCCTCTGCTGGCATCCAACAGTGTGAGGAGAGCCGGGCGCCTGCGTGCAGTTAGCAGTAACGCTAGCGCCGGTTTCAAGTTCCGGCTTTTTCAAAATAAGAGTTAAAAGGTTGCAAAAGGTTAAATATTGAGACTCTTCTCCAGATGCTGTGCGGATTGCGTGATTCAAGGTAGCTGTCGTTCCCCGGCCACATAATTTAGGTACACGAGCAGAAATTACGGTGCCTGTAAGAAAACGACCTTTTATTTTGCAAACACTACACGTCCGGTTTCTTCACGAAGGGAAATAAATCGTCCACGTACAGTATTTAGCTTTTTAAATAAGGTTGTTGGGGACTGGTATGCTTAAAAATACGTAATATTTAAAAAAATAAAAATTTTTTAAAACAAAAAATACAAAACTATGTGCTGAATACTGTCTGTAAAAAAATAACTGACAACATTATTGCACTGTACTGTACAAGGTGTTCATTTACTTGTTGTCACCATGTTTTTACACAATAAATATGATTTATTATACCATATAATAATAATTATATTTATATATATATATAATATTCCATCCATCCATTTTCTATACCGCCTATCCTCATTAGGGTCGCGGGTCTGAATAATATTATATATTTTATATAATTGTATTTATATATTAAGCAATATATCAAGCAATTTCCCTGTGGATCAATAAAGTCTGTCTAGGTCTAAATGGTTTGCTTAGTATAAATGATGCTTATGTTATGCCAAGCCAAGCAAAAAATAGAATATTTATCTTTTCAAAGTGTGTGTATTGTGTTCACGTGTCCAAAACAGTCCAACAATGCAACTCGTTTTAGGAAATCTGATCAATTATTATTATTCTACACCAATCAAGTCCACTACTGTAACTCTAAACTTATTTACCCGCAATGCTGGGTTTCTCCAGCCGAGGGTAGTAAAACACACACGCATTGGAGCACGCATCTGTTTCCGGACTGGGCTTTTTCAAAATAAAGGCCGGCACGTTCTTGCATCGTGACAACACATTGTGAAAGGTCGAGTATTGTGAGACTGTTTCGGCACTTTAACAGATTCAAAACTCAAGTACGAAAAAATATTTGGGAATTCCGTCACATGTACATATTTTTGACTGACAGACAGGGCTATTGTCAAGTTTCTTCCCTCCAACCTCCACTAAGGATATAAGTGTTGTAGGATCCATGAACGCACGGGGGCAGCATTGCGCGCATCTAGCGTATGGCCTGCCGGGAGGTGTTAGAAGAAGAAGAAGTGGCATTCGGATCATAACGGGCTGATTTGACGCAGTTAGCGGTGGCCTTTACGAGCCTGACGGTACGGCGTGCTGTGTTACGTCACTAAGACGGACTTTGGATGCCGCTCTTCCAGATCTCCCGCTCCACAAGGTCGCCATTTGTAAGACGTCACGTGATTATTTGGAGACTGACCGGAAGATCATGAGCCCGGCGGAATAACACCACATAAAATAGCCCTCATTTGGCGGTATGGGAATGGACGCCATCAAGACATTTGTGGAGATGTGTCTTTACCTCCAGGACCCCCGTTTGGTGGCCAAATTCCAGCATTTGTGTGGCGTCCGGGGGACATTTCCGGGAAAGCCGAGCGACCAGCGAGGAAGCGCCGCGTCTGAGCCGGGCTGCCCCGGGCTTCGGCAGAGGACCCCCAGGGAAGACGTCAGCAACGGCGCGGCCGTGCACGCCAATGGGGTAAAAGGTGACCCCAGGGCCGACGAGTCCGCCCGCGCTAAACCCCTCCGCAGGAACTCCCTCACCGGAGACGTGGGTCAGGAGTTCCTGATCCACAACAAGTTCCTCTTCTGTCTGTTCACCCTCGGCACCGAGCTGGGCAACGAGATGTTCTTCATCATCTTCTTCCCCTTTCTCTTCTGGAACATCGACGCCCTGGTCAGCCGCAGGCTCATCGTGGTGTGGGCCTGGAATCTGTTCGTGGGACAGTCCACCAAGGACATGGTCCGCTGGTCCCGACCGGCCTCCCCTCCTGTGGTGAAGGTGGAGGTCTTCTACAACTCTGAGTACAGCATGCCGTCCACGCACGCTATGACTGGGACCGCCATGCCCTTCTGTCTCTTTATGCTCACATATGGACGCTGGCAGGTAATAAAATACAACTCACCATATCATAAGTAGTGTAAGGATTAAGGGCAAGCATTAGATCTGCTTCTACTTTCTCTTTTTCAGGCATGTTGAAGTTGGAAGTCAGTTAATCATAATTAAGAAGGGAAAACAAACAGTGCAGCAGACAAGACATGGAAAAAATGTCATTGTTAATGTTTTAAAACGTTTTAAGGGTCAAATTAGAGTTTGAATGATGTTCTTAAAGCACATGCTGAATATACAGTAGTGTTCAAAATAATAGCAGTTACCAGGTGAATCACTGTTATTAGTGTATTTTGATTGCTGCGTGGCAAACAAGTTACCAGTAGGTGTAGTAGATTCTCAGAAAACAAACAAGACCCAGCATTCATGATATGCATGCTCCAAAATTTATCATGGAGGTTAACAAGGTATCTGTCTATCTATCTATTAGTTGAAAGGCAAATAGTTGAAAGGGGTGTGTTCAAAAGAATAGCAGTGTCTGCCATTGACTTTACAAAGTCAAAACTATTTCATACAAACTTTTTTGTTTCTAGGATTTGGCAATCCTGTGAATGACTCAACCAATATTTAGTTTTTTATAACTGCTACAGATATGTGTGGCATGGAGTCAACCAACTTGTGTCCCCTTTCAGCTGTTATTCCACTCCAAGATTATTTAACAACATTCCACAATTCATTAACATTCCTTGGTTTTGCTTCAGAAAAAGCCTTTTTGATGTCACCCCACAAGTTCTCCATTGGATTAAGGTCCAGGGATTGGGCTGGCCACTACATAACATTCATTTTGTTGGTTTGGAACCAAGATTTTGCTGGTTTACTAGTGTGTTTGGGGTCATTGTCTTGGTAAAACACGCAATTCAAGGGCATGTGCTCTTTAGCATAAAGCAACATGACCTCTTCAAGCATTTTGACATATGCAAAGTGATCCATGATCCCTGCTATGTGATAAATAGGCCCAACACTATAGTAGGAGAAACATGCCCATATCATTATGCTTCACTGTCTTCACTGTGTACTGTGGCTTGAATTCAGAGTTTGGGGGTCATCTCACAAACTGTCTGCGGCCCTTGGAACCAAAAATAGTAACAATTTTACTGATGACGTGTTCTTTGGAAAACTTTAACCTCTTCTGTCCATGCCTTTTTTAACAGAGGGACTTTGTGGGGGGTTCTTGTAAATAGATTAGCTTCAAACAGACGTCTTCTAACTGTCACAGTACTTACAGGTAACTCCAGACTGTCTTTGAACATCCTGGAGTTGATCATTGGTTGAGCCTTTGCTACCTGTCTGGTTTTGCTCTCCATTTTAAGGCATTGGAGATAATTTCAGCTCAACAGCCAAAATGTTTTTTGCAGTTTTCCCCTCTACTTTCAGCTTTTTAATCAAAGTATTCTGTTCATCTGAACAATGTCCATTTTCCTCGGGCTTTCAAAGAGAATGTTCACCAGGTGCGGGTTTCATCCTTAAATAGGGGCCACCTGATTCACACCTGTTTTTTCACAAAGTTGATCATCTATTGAATGCCACACTATTTTTTTAGCACACCCCTTTCAACTAATTGCCCAATTGCACAGCCTTAAGAGCGTGCATATCATGAATGCTTGGTCTTGTTTGTTCTGAGAATCCACTGCACCCACTGGTAACGTGTTTGCCATGTAGCAATAAAAATATACTAATAACAGTGATTAATCTGGTTAGTCACATTGCACTGCTGTTACTTTTAACACTACTGTATATACACTAAGTGACAGATTATGGGTGAAATAAATTCTTCATACACGTGAAAATACATTTTACAAAAAACAGAAAAGCAGCACAATCTGGTATGCTACCATTTAAGTTCCCCTGTTGTGCTCTTATCCTTTGTCAGTCAGCTTGACCAACTTTTTAAATCAATCCGGTTTTGCATTTATGACACATTCACAGCATGAACAGACATGCTTGGTAAAGATTGCCGCGGTGCGACAAAGGCAGCAGCTGAAATTCTGTTTTTGCAGTACTCTTTACCTGTGTATCTTACAATAATAATGTTATTCTGAACTTGCTGATAAAACAAACCTCTCCGCTGAGCGGTTCGCATGCCTTAATCTTCGTTCACACACAGTAGTGCTGCAGCTTCTTTTTTTGTCCAACTAGCGCTGCGCATTCCGGTTAGGTTGAGGAGGATGTTAAAAACCTAATTTGTCGAGTAGTCCAAAATTGGACTTCATGAAGTTTTCACACGTACAGCAACATGAATGCAACAATTACTTGTGTGTGCTCTTTTTTTGTGTTATTGGCTGTCACCTAGTACCCTTTCCTCTTTGGTTTTTGTGTGGCCCTCTGCTGGAGCATCCTGGTGTGTGTTAGCAGAGTCTACATGGGGATGCATTCCGTTCTGGTAAGTGTCAGCAACTCTAAAAAGGCGTTGTACCTTTTCAGTCTAAAAAGAAACACACAAGCTTGTCCTTGACATACAGACATAAAGTGTCAGACATAAAGTGGAAAGTTAAGGGCACAAACAAATTAATATCTGATGACAACATTGTCAGAGTGGCCAAAGCCAAACATAAGAGTCCTTACTGCTATTCATACTAGCTGCTAGTCATCACTCAACATTGACTCTATTCTAATCTTAACGGGTAGCAGAAACACAAGAAAACACAAGTAACACAGAAACACAAGTAAATAGTGGTTCAAGTCAAATCCAAACATGATAATCTGTATGCTTTTCATCTGATTTGAACAGAAAAACTCGAGAAAGAGCAAGTTGGGTGGCGGTCGCAGGCGGAGGCCTTGGCGGTCCAATCCTCGGCTACAGAAGTTAGTTGTTGGTACGTGGAATGTCACCTCTCTGGCAGGGAAGGAGGCTGAGGTGGAGAAATTTCGGCTGATAAAGTCGGACTCACCTCAACGCACAGCCAGGGCTCTGGAACCAGTCCTCTCCAGAGGGGCTGGACTTCATTCCACTCTGGTGTTGCCAGCAATGAGAGGCAACGGGCAAGGGTGGCAATTCTTGTTGCTCCAAGCCTGGACGTTGGAGTTTAACCCAGTAAACGAGAGGGTATTTTCCCTACGCCTTCGGGTGGGGTTGGACGGGTCCTGACTGTTATATGTGCTTATGCACCAAACAGCAGTTCAGAATACCAGCCCTTTTTGGAGTCCTTAGAGGAAGTACTAGAGAGTGCTCCCTTGGGGGATTCCCTTGTTCTACTAGGTGACTTCAACGCTCATGTTGGCAGTAACAGTGAGACCTGGAGAGGTGTGATTGGGAGGAACGGCCTCCCTGATCTTAGCCCGAGCGGTGTCTTGTTATTGGACTTCTGTGCTCGTCACGGATTGTCTATAAATAAAGCATAAGGGTATCCACATGTGCACTTGGCACCAGGACACCCTGGGCCGCATTTCGACGATTGACTTTGTGGTTGTGTCGTCGGACTTGCGGCCACATGTTTTGGACACTCGGGTGAAGAGAGGGGCGGAGCTGTCAACCAATCACCACCTGCTGGTGAGTTGGTTCCGATGGTGGTTGAGGATGCCGGTCAGTCCTGGCAGACCCCAACACATTGTGAGGGTCTGCTGGGACTGTCTGGCAGAGTCCCCTGTCAGAAGGGGTTTCAACTCCCACCTCCGGGAGAGCTTTGACCATGTTCCAAGAGGGGCAGCGGACATTGAATCCGAGTGGGCGATGTTTCGTGCCTCCATTGTCGATGCGGCTTAAACGGAGCTGTGGCCGTAAGGTGGTCGGTGCCTGTCGTGACGGTAATCCCAGAACCCGTTGGTGGACACCAGCGGTGAGGGATGGCGTCCAGCTAAAGAAAGAGTCCTATCAGCCCATTTTAGCCCAAGGGACTCTGGAGGCAGCTGACAGGTACCGGCACGCCAAGCGGTCTGCGGCTCTAGCAGTCACTGAGGCAAAAACTCGGACATCGGAGGTGTTCGGAGAGGCCATGAAAAACGACTTTCGGATGGCTTCAAAGAGATTGTGGACCACCATCCGCCATCTCAGGAGGGGGAAGCAGTGCAGTCAACACTGTGTATGGTGGGGACGGTGTGCTGCTGACCTCGACTCAAGATGTTGTGAACCGGTGGAGGGAATACTTTGAAGACATCCTCAATCACGCCGACACGTCTTCCAACATGGAAGCAGTGCCTGGGGACTCCGAGGCGGGTTCTCCTATCTCTGAGGCTGAGGTTACGGAGGTGGTCAAAAATCTCCTTGGTGGCAAGGCCCCGGGGGTGGATGAGATCTGCTCGGAGTTCTTTATGGCCCTGGTTGCTGTGGGTGTGTCTTGGTTGACACGACTTTGCAGCATCGCATGGACATGGGGGTCGATGCCCATGGACTGGCAGATTGGGGTGGTGCTCTCGCTTTTCAAGAAGGGGGACCAGAGGGTGTGTTCTAACTATTGTGGGATCACACTCCTCAGCCTTCTTGGTAAGGTCTATTCAGGGGTTCTGGAGAGGAGGATCCACCGGATAGTCGAACCTCAGATTCAGGAGGAGCAGGCGACCCGACCTCGGATAAGCGGAAGAAAATGGATAGATGGATGGACTTGAGAAAGTTAACAAGTGAACACGGTGACACTTGCAGGACACCAAAGCATAGATGCAGCTTAATACTTTTTTTGCATCACAATTCACAAAAAGAAAGTGTTGTTTTATGATTTCAACAAGAAATTATCTTTCCCCTTTGTTTAAAGCAAAAGCTGGTAGCCAAAACCAAAAAAAGGCAGATGTACCTGAGGCTCAGCGCTAACCTTTTGGCATTTTGAGGTCAACCATACTAGTAATTAGTATATAACCAGTAAATGTAACCTGATGATTTTTTTGAGAGAAACCAAAATGTCGACATCATCGCGTCGATATGCTAAATTTACCACACTGGTGGACCTCACTTTAAACATTTCTGTTTGAGTTGCGTATAAACTGTACAATGTCATCCAACCATCCAGTTTTTTCCGCTTATCCGAGGTCCTCCCGGCGGATCCGGAGGTGTTCCCAGGCCAGTTGAGGTACATAGTTTCCCCGTCTCCTGGGTATTTCCTGAGGCCTCGTACAGGTTTGACGTGCCCTGGGAGGCTCCGGGTGGCATCCTAACCAGACGCCCGAGCCACCTCATCTGGCTCCTCTCAATGCGGAGGAGGAGCGGTTCTACTCCGAGTTTCTCCCGGATGACAGTGCTTCTCATCCTATCTCTAAGGCAGAGCCCAGCCACCCTGCGGAGAAAACTCATTTCGGCCGCTTGTACCCGCGATGCTTTCAGTCACTACCCAAAGCTCATGACCAGAGGTTAGCCACCTTTATCGTCAAAAGAGCCATTTTGTCTCAACTTCCATACATTCATCAATCCATTTTCTATGCCGCTTATCCTCAATAGGGTCGTGGGTATGCTGGAGCCTATCCCAGCTGACATTGGGCGGGAGGCGGGGTACACCCTGGACTGGTCGCCAGTCAATCGCAGGGCACATATAGACAAACAAAGACACACAACCAGTCACACTCACATTCATACCTATGGACAATTCAGTAGAAAACAATTTTCGGGACCCGCAAAATATTACAGAACTTATGAACTTTAAAATTTTTAATCATTTGTAATGTTACCTGTTAGAACCACAAAATTCAACAACCAACAGTATGGCTACACGTGTAATAATAATAAATTACACTTGTTATGCGCTTTATCTAAGCGCCTACTACTGAGGTCATCATTATTCCTTCACACCACACTTGGTGATGGTAAGCCATTTTGTAGCCGCAGCTGCTCTGGGGCAGACTGACGGGAAGTGAGGCGTCCAGTGTGCACCATCAAACCCTCCGACCACCACCGACACCACTTTCATACTAGGCAATGTGGGTGAAGTGCCTTGCCTAAGGGCACAAGGAGAGTTTTTATTTCCTCCCACTGTGGCGCCTGGTGTTCCTCTGAGGTCTCTCACCCAAGTACTGACCAGGACCTGCCCTGCTTAGCTTCTGAGATCTGACGGGATCAGGCTTTGACAGGCAGGTTTGGCCACAATGTCGACCCTCCTCTGAGCTAATTTAAACACTGAACTGATTTGTGTAAAAAAAATTAGCCAACTTTAAGATAATAAAGCCAATCAGAGTAAATATATCAGCATATCACTGTTGTTTGCTCAATACTGTTATTCCTGCTCTTAATTGTCATCAATAAGCCTTCTATTGATGCTGTTCCTGACTGTCTTTGCAAAGAGAGACATTCTTTTATTTTCTGAAGAATTTCCTGTTTTCTTGCTAACTCTGGAGACTTTCCAAACCTTCTCAAACAAAAAATCAAAAAGACTTTTCCTGACGTTGTTGGGAGATTTTCTGATATTTGCAAACATAAAAGTGAACGCACATATTGTTCTGAGTTGTGAGTGTCAGCCAGCTGCAGCGGCACATACCCTGCCTCTCCTAGAGTCACCACCTCGGCGAGGAGCACATAGCTACACGAACCACGCTTTGCCATGTCCAATGGCAAGTATTTCTAAGATGTTTTGGACAGCCACGCACAACTGCTGATGCTGTATCCACTACTTTAGTTTCACAACAGATATGTGTTCATTCCACGACAGCGGATATGTCATGTTACACATACTGGTAGCGGTGTCGGTTGATAATGGAATCGGAAACTGAGAGTTGAACAATTTCGGCATACCAGATAATGGAAAAACAGCCAAAACAAGACATTCCTAATTATAATAATATGATATTCATATATAACATACAGTATATGTCAATAATTGCTGCCATGTAGTGAAATCTATGACTACGCATTGTTTACATCAGGGGTGCCTAAAGCACGGCTATTGGCGGCACACAGCTTGTTTTTTTTACTGGCCTGCAGCACATTTAAAAAATTAAATGATACACAAAAAAACCCAGAAACCACAACAAGGGAGGGAATAAGAGCAAAAAGGTGTACTAGTAGGTTTTAATAATAGCCTTTGTCACCTGTAACCTGTCAGCTAACTCAAAGATTAGTTTTTAAATATGGTTTTTAATGGTCCCCGCATTCTTTGACTTTTCCATATGCGGCCTGCGTGGAAAATGTTGGGACCCCCCTGGCTTAAATGACGTTTAGGTCATATAAAATGTGCAATATTTCAACTTGATGACAATTTATGTGTTTACGTTGCAGGAGGTAATCACTGGCTTCCTATACAGCCTCCTCATTCTGGCCTTTTTCCACCAAGTTTTGGACAAGATCGACAACTTCTACATGACCGACCCATACGCTCCACTGGTTATCTTCCTGTCCCATGTCAGCCTTGGATTTGTGGCCTTCTCCCTGGACTCTTGGAGTACCTCCCGTGGGGATACGGCCCAGGCACTCGGCACTGGGGCCGGCGCAGCTCTTGCCACCCATGCCAATTATCAGCTGGGGCTGCTGGCGGACCATCCGCTGTCATCGCTGCCGCTTTCCTTGCCCCCACTCGGCGTGGGCTTGGTGGCTTGCTCCATGCTACGCTTCGCCATCGGGGTAACTGTCATTCTAATCACCAGGATGGTCATGAAAGCAGTGACCATCCCCTGCCTGTGTCGACTGTTCGGGCTGCCAGCGGAGGACGTGAGACAGGCGAGGCAGCACATGGAGGTGGAGCTGCCGTACCGTTATATCGTCTACAGTGTTGTTGGGTTCACCTGCGTGTGTGTGGTGCCTCTCCTCTTCAGGGTCGTAAACCTGGCGTGACTGTCGCATGTGAACGGTCATGCACTGCTGAAATACAGGCTGTTATTTCTGCACCACACAAACTTTTTAAGGCTAACTGCCGGTATATCCCTTTCCCCCTGAAAAGACCAAAAATTAAGTGATCCAAATGCAACAGTTTGTATAAATAACTTTGGTAGGGCAGTTTTTCCCTCTTGAATGCATCGTATTGCTTCTCTGTTTGCTCAAATCTGTGGTAACAATGCTGCTGTAAAAACAACACAACTAATTAGCTCTTGAAATGATCCTCAAAGAAAGCACTATTTGCTTCCCCTTAGTTTCTTTTTGAAAGGCGCAAGCACATGAGAACACACTGGAACACATCGAAAGAATCCAGAAACCACCATGGAGCATTAAAAGATGGTGTTTATCAATCAAATGTTTGGTTTATTTACATTTTTATATTAATTTGTAAAGGACCTTTTTGTATTTTTAACACCATCCTCATACTCAGAAGAATACGCCAAACAACGAATTTTCAGTGTTTTGTTAGTTCTTGTCCCGCGACCCTAATGAGGATAAGCGGCATAGAAAATGAATGAATGTTAGTTCTTGTTTGATGCTAAGATATTGATCTGTGTGCAAAAGTATAATTGAAGTATTGTGCAATTGTCAGGGATCTTTCCCTGTTCAAATGTGTATACCTTGTGGCATTACCACTATTTGTCTGCATTACACCACGTTATTATGTCTCTTGCTTCCTTTTTTGTGTATCTCTGTGTGAACTATCACGTTTTGATTGCAAAGTGGGGTGTTTTCTGGGGCTGGCATCGGACATGAGGATGTTGGAACATATAACAGTATTTTTATGGGCTTGATTAAGATGTATACAAAAGTTTATTATAACGGGATATTTTGGAACCCTTGCAGTAAAATGTATTAAAATCTTACTCTGTTTAACTATTTGTTTCCAGATTTGTTAGCAGGTGGCGTTTTTGAAGTTCTCGTTGAACAGTAGGTGCTTTATTTTGAAATGCAGAACTACGGCAATTTATTATCACGAGTAACATTACTTGACAAAGAGAACAGGCGATAAAAGTCCTCTCGTAAGGAAATACTAGAGGGTTTTTGACATTTCCGTTTAAGAGCGCGACGTTTATTTTGAAACAGCACGATATCCTGTTAATGCGGAAGTTAAGCGTTTGTTTATGACGAGTTCATCCAAACAGTCAACAGAGGACAGATGAGAAAGTCTTCGACGTACCGGACTGGTCTTAAACGTAAAGGCCGTTACCTAAAAGCATCTAAAGAGTAACTTTAATGTATGGTTTTGGACACATTCCCCGCGAAGTTTATGCCTAAAATGCAGCCATTTTAGGCAACGACAAAAGTTAGCTCGACTAGCCTAATTGTAGCTAATGTGTTGTTTTTGTCTCAGCACAAATGTCTCCCTTGGGAAAGTCAAATGGCAGAAGAACAAAACAAAGGTAAGAGATGTCTTATTTCAGCACAGTCGGCCCTCACTGTGTCATCACAACGGTGCCATTTGTCATTTCAATGGAGACCAAGGTTGGACTGGAAATTCGTGCAGAGGTTCTGCAGTATTCAGAAGGTCCTGTTCCCTTCATGGAGCAGCCAGAGTGTTCTCATGTTTGGGACTCTGCTTGGAGTCACTTTAGTTGGTAAGTGGAAGCACGCGCACTCTGCAAACCCGGAAATACGTGACGTCACACTGCACGTGAAAGTATAGTGGGGTTTTTTTGTCTGAAAAAAAATTATGAGAGAAGCCCATGATATTTATTCATTCATTCATTTTCTATGCCGCTTATCCTCATTAGGGTCGCGGGTATGATATTTATTACAATTATATTTCTAATCAGCAGAAAGTCACAATACGAGAAAAAAACATTAAAAGGTTTGAGTTTGGACGTTCAGTAAAATGTCACTGATTAAATGTTCCAACCTTTCATTGGGAAAAATGATAAAAAAAATTAAAAATCCATCCATTCTTCCATTGTCTTTACAGTTAGGATATTTTATATATATATTTTTTTTTAAATGGTAAATTTAAATTAGTTTCAAATTATAAAAGTATACAGTCACATGAGTATGTATGGAATCACATGAGTGCCAAAATTAAAAGAAAATATAGGTGGAAATTTAAAGAGAATCAGTAATACAAAAATATACAAATGTAGCATTTTGTTTTTCCATTTTGTTGTTGTTGATCCTGTTTTGTTTTGTCTTTTCCATTTGCTTTTTGTCATTGCATTTACCGGATGCCTCAAACTTGCTAGTAAAAGACAATACAATGGCCCGTCCACAGTACTTGTACCACTAATTTCCTTTTAGTTTTGGCACTCCTATGACTGCCTATAAAACTCTTGAGTCTGAGAGTAAAGACATAGTATTCCATGACAAATTCATAATATTATGGCTTTATTCTCAAATGTTTACAATATTTTTTGTTATTTCTTTTCTGTGTACTTCAAAATTTAATGGCATCATTTTGTGAGAGAATTTTAAAACAATGTGATTTTCCCTCACCACCACACTGCAAAGTATGATATATGTATAAAGATTGCTTGGATGTCACCCTTTATCCTATTCTCAGCCAATGGAGAGGGGGCATGATGACTGGTTACAATGGCGTGTTAGGGCCACTAAAAAAAAAAAAAAGCAAGATTTTGAGATTTAAAGTCGTAATTTTATAAAGAAAAAGTTGTAATACTACAAGATTTAAAATCGTAATTTTATGAGAAAAAAAAAGTTGTAAATTTACCTTTGACCCGGGCCAAATGTCACACAAGTCCCATGTTTATTGTCTCAGGAAATGCCTGTTAAATTGAGTATTAAAATCATCAGATCTCGAGAATAAAGTCGTAAATTAAAGACAATAGCGTCTTATATTTACAAGAAGAAGTATGTAATATTACCAGAGTGCCATAACTTTACGAGAATAAAAGTCTTAACTTCAGTTTATAGGCATTGCATGTGACTGCTATGAAACAGGGGGCCTTATGTGGAGGGGGCGGGGTACTAGAGAGTACCGGTGAGATGATGCTAACCCTTGCTAACCTGTTTGACCTCAACTGCTCTGTTGTGCTGTCCCGTTCTGAATAAAATCTTGTCTGAAGCAAGAGGAAAGTTTCCCTCCCTCCTGAAGAACTATGCTATATTTTCCCTCTGACATGTATGACATAATGTAAAATTACCACTTTAAATGTCATAAATTTACAAGTTTTGTACAAGTTTATATTACAAACCTTTTATCGTAAATATACAACGTTATTGTCTTAAATGTACGACTTTATTCTCAAGAGCTAATGATTTTAATACTCCATCTTAACAGGCAATACCCAAGACCGCTATAAACACAGGGGACTTGTGTGACCTTTGGCCTGGGTCAAAGGTAATATTACAACTCTTTTTCTCGTAAAAGTTCGACTTTAAATCTCGAAATTTTATGTTTTTTTTAATGTTTCTCTAATACGGCGCATATATTTGATTAACTAATGCATTCTGTTTTTGTGTTAAGTCAGCCTAATCAGCCTTCATTACAGACGCATTCTCTGTTGTGCAACCTCACTTGTGATTCACTTGGGATTTTTTTTTTTTTTTCTACAATGTGCTAACACATCATTTTTTTTCTTTCCTCCTCTCACCAGAGCAGCTGATCATTTACCAAGTGGGTGTCCTTCCTAGTCACTTCTACAATGTGCTGGCTGACAAGGACAGCAAAGGCTTTGAGAGCCTGCTGCTCACTGCCGTGGTGCTCATTGTGTTTAACTCCACTGTAAGTCTGTGAATGAGTACATCTCCATTACAAAGTACAATAAACGCAGTACAATAAAATCAACAAAAAGCAAAATAACAAAAATAACAGTCCAACACTTTGCCTTTAACAGTTGAAAAGCTTGGACCAGTACATTTCTAACCTGATGTACATCAGCTGGAGGAAGACGCTGACGGAGAGCCTCCACATGGCTTACTTCCAGGGGCGAGTCTACTACAACCTTAACATGCTCCGAGAGGACATAGACAACCCGTAAGCTGGTGGTATTTACATTCCCATATTAGCCGTGTTGCTGACAGAGGTGCACCTGTTGTCCCACACAGTGACCAGAGGATCAGTCAAGATGCAGAGAGGCTGTGCAAGCAGATGAGCACCATGGCCAGTCGCCTGCTTGTGTCGCCATTCACGCTGGCCTACTACACCTACCACTGCTTCTACAGGTATCATTTACATGTGTTTGCACTTATCTTTTCTACAATGTGTTATATTAAGTCACTTTCATGTTAGCTACTGTGTCCATTGATGTAAATATGAAAAATAGGATGTATAAAAGTTTCACATTGCTGTGTTGCTAACTAAATATTTGCTTGTTGTAGTCCACTAACATATATATTATATACATTATATACACATATTACACATATATGTAGTATATCAATATAATACAAATAAATAGTTTAATTTTTTTGCTATATTTGATAAAAATTTTGTAATGATTAAAAACATTATTTCCAAAAATAAAATAAAGTCAATATGAACCATTAATCAGCATTTATTAAATAGCATACAAACATGCAGAGTAAGCCAAACTATTTAGAAACTTCTATTTGTCTATTTTGTGTCTTGTGTCTTGTGTATTTTGTGTCTAACCACACTATGTTGCATGAATTTGGCCGATCCTGGTTTCTAAGTGACTCGTGTCAGTCGATTAATGATAATTTACAAAAGGAGTTTCCAAAGTGAGGCCTGCAACTGTTTTTTTAAATTGTTTTTTTTTTAAATGTTCACCCACTAATAGGGAACGTGAGCTGGGATTAGACCAGGGGTGGGCAAACTTTTTGACTTTCGGGACGGCTTGAATTAATCTAATTGGGGGCAGACTATATATTTCATACACGCAGGGGCAGAACTACCATTAGGCAAACACGGGCAATTGCTTGGGGCCCTGAGATTTCCTAGGGCACCCAAACGTCTTAAAAAAACTTTTTTTCCCCTCTTCAATTTGAAAAAAAACATACTACCGTTTATTCTTAATTCACGTGCTGAAAACTACATTAAAATGCGTAATCTTTTATAAGCATTAACAATAACCCCCCAGGAGGATTTTATGAACTTTATATAGCTCAGAAAGTAGGACGAATTTCTCATACTCACATTTGTTCGAAGATAATAAACATTCATATTTGAATTAAATTTTGGGGGGTATATATACATGATTATGTAACTAGCAAGTTAACGTGACAGATAACTGTAACCAAACGAGTGGCCTAAATGGTAAAAATAAATAGAATGTGGAGGTTTGGATTTTGGCTCCCAAGGGAATGAATGAATACGTCCCTGGATACACACAATTTACGCTTATAATTCTAACAATCCACCTAGAAATTTTTGTCTTATTTTATCTATAAAAGTGTCATACAATCTACCAGATGGACCAGGTGAACACCAGAGGTCAGGGCTGGCGTCAAGCTGAAGAAGGAGTCCTATCAAGCATGGATGGCTTGCGGGACTCCTGAAGCAGCTGACAGGTACCGGCAGGCCAAGCGGCACGCTGCTTTGGCGGTGGTCAAAGCAAAACTCGGGTGTGGGAGGAATTTGGTGAGGCCATGGAGCACGACTTTGGGTCGGCCTCAAAGTTCTCAAGGTTCTGGCAAACCGTCCGACACCTCTGAAAGGGGAAGCGGCCCCCAGTTCACACTGTTTACAGTGTGAACTGGGGCTTGCTGACCTCGACTGAGGATGTATTTAGTCGGTGGAAAGAATACTTTGAGGCCCTTCTCAATCCCAGCGACATGCCTTCTGTAGAGGAAGCAGAGTCTGAGGACACGTACACGGACAGTCCTATCCTTCTATTTAAGGAAGAAACCAGCACTTGTTGAACATGCATTTCTCTTTGAAAACCTGAAGAAAATGGGTCGTTCAAGATGTTGTTCAGAAGAACAGCGTACTTTGATTTAAAAAGAAAGTAGAACTTATGAAGAGGTGCAAAAAAGTTTGGCTCTTCAGCTAAAATGATCTCCACTGCTTTAAAATGGAGAATAAACCAGAGCCACGTGGCATAAAATTGAAAACAATCAAACACTATCGAAATGGATGAAGAATAACCAGAATGGCAAAGGCTCAGCCAATGATCAGCTTTGGATGATCAAAGACAGTCTGGAGTTACTTGTAAGTACTGTGATAGTTAGAAGCCGTCTGTGTGAAGTTAGAATCCCCCGCGAAGTCCCTCTAGTAAAAAAAGGCATGTGGAGAAGAGGTTACAATTCGCCAAAGAACAATCAACTGGTCTAAGGAGAAATGGAGGAACATTTTGTGAACCGATGAGAGTAAAATGGCTCTTTTTGGGTCCATGGCCCGCAGACAGTTTGTGAGATGACTGCCAAACTCTGATATTAAGCCACAGCAAGTAGTTACCCAATGAGGATTTTCCTTCATCACGATTATGAATGATGATGAGCTGTATTTGTTTCATGCACGCACTCGTAAAAAATGCATTATTTATAACGTCTAGATAAGGGCTGGTCAAATTTTCTGACTCGTGGGCCACATTGGGTTAAAACATTTGACAACGAGGCCGTCTGTATATACTGTAGGTGGTCATCAAACAGAACAACATACAGTACTTGCTCACGGTGCAACAAAAGGAAAACACATCCACAGCAAGTCAACACATCACTTACAGTAGTGTAATGTGACTAACCAGATGAATTACTGTTATTAGTATATTTTTATTGCTACATGGCAAACATGTTAACATTAGGTGCAGTAGATTCTCAGAAAACAAACAAGATCCAACAATCATGATATGTACAGTCATAAGGCTGTGCAATTGGGCAACTACTGGAAAGGCATGTGCAGAAAGAAGTTACATTTTGCCAAAGTACACATCAATTGACCTAAAGTGAAATGGAGGAACATTAAGTGGACCGATGAGAGTAAAATTACTCTTTTTGGTTCCAAGGGCCGCAGACAGTTTGTGAGATGACCCCCAAACTCTGAATTCAAGCCACAGTACACAGTGAAGACAGTGAAGCATCGTGATATGGGCATGTAACCAACACTATGGTGTTGGGCCTATTTATCACATAGCAGGGATCATGGATCAGTTTGCATATGTCAAAATGCTTGAAGATGTCATGTTGCCTTATGCTGAAGAGGACATGCCCTTAAAATGTGTGTTTCAACAAGACAATGACTCCAGACACACTAGTAAACCAGCAAAATTTTGGTTCCAAACCAACAAAATGAATGGAGTGGACAGCCCATTTCCCGGACCTTAACCCAATGGAGAACTTGTGGGGTGACATGAACAATTCTGTTTCTGAAGCAAAACCAAGAAATGTAAATGACTTGTGGAATGTGGTTAAGAAAATCTTGGAGTGGAATAACAGCTAAAAGGTGCCACAAGTTAGTTGACTCTATGCCACACATATCTGAAGCAGTTATTAAAAAGCGTGCTCATACAACTAAACATTAGTTTAGTGATGCACAGGGTTGCATAAACAATATCTTGAATGACCCATTTTCCTCAGGTTTTCAAAGAGAAGTGCAAGTTCAACAACTGCGGGTTTCATCTTTAAATAGGGGCTGCCTGATTCACACCTGTTTTTTCACTAAATTGATCACTGATTGAATGCCACACTGCTATTTTTTTAACACATCCCTTTCAACTAATTGCCCAATTGCACAGCCTTAAGTGAATGCTGGGTCTTGTTTGTTTAGAATCTACTGCACCTGCTGGTAACTTGTTTGCCTTGTAGCTATAAAAAATGAACTAATAACAGTGATTTATCTTGTTAGTCACATTGTGCACCTATTATTTTGAACACTACTGTATGTGACCATGTCAAACAAAATGTAGCATTATTTTATATATATATATTTTATACTGTAAATCAAGAGTGTCCAAACTGCATACTGAAAATATCAAACAAATACAGGGAAACTAAACCAAATAGTTATGCTCAGACGTTTTTTTATATTTCAAGGAAAAAAACAGTCTGCATCTCAGCTATATGCTATTGGTGACAAAACTTATTAGTTTGAACTTTCTCTCTTCACATTAAACTTTTTTTTGCTCTTTTTTATCTTTACAAATAATTATTTATTATTCTTTCTACGTATACATTTTTCTCATACTATGATTTTATTGTCACAGTGATTAATCTGGATAGTCATTTTGGTCTGCTATTATTTTGAACACTACTGTATAAGCATTAGTGTGTGACATTTGCAGCACAGGTTGGATGGGTCCAGTGAGTATATTTGGCTACTTTGTGCTGGGAACAGTGGCCAATAAAATCGTGATGGGGCCCATTGTGTCCACGCTGTTTGAACAAGAAAAACTGGAGGGAGACTTCAGGTATGTACTGTACATGTACGTGCACATTGCCATGATACTGTGTTTTGAATTTGAGGAAGCAGATATACTACTTAATAGGCCTGTCCGTCTTGGACAGGATGCATCTGTGCAATTTAGGCGTTTTAGGAAGTAACACAGGATATGGAGGTCTTTTCCTGAAGGGGAGCTGCAGTTCCACTTAATGATCTACGACAATTAACACACGTATTATACGACTACCCAATTATCCATGCAATTTCAGATGTACATTTTTTAATGGAAAAAAAAACAGTAGGCTGTTGGGCATCTCTGTGTGGTGTGTGCGCGTGGGTTTTCTCCTGTTTCCTCCCACATTCCATAAACATGCATGTTGGGTTAATTGGCGACTCTAAATTGTCCATAGGTTTGATTGTGAGTGTGAATGGTTGTTTGTCTGCATGTGCCCTGTGATTGACTGGCGACGACCAGTCAAGGGTGTACCCTGCTTCTTTCCCAAAGCCAGCTGAAATAGGCTCCAGCATACCCGTGACCCTAATGAGAATAAGAGGCATAGAAATTGGATGGGTGGAAAAAACAAGTAAACAAGTGTCCTGATCTTATACTGATAACAGATATGGGGTATGTGGTTATAATCAACCTGCTTACAAAATCTCAGATGTTTAATCTCCAATAGAAGCTGTCGATTCCAGACTCCAGCCTAGCACGTTTAGCCAGCAGCCACGTGGTCACAACAGCCTGTGCTAACGTGCATGAAGTAGGAGTGATGTTGGCGTGTATATTTTTTGTTAAACGTCAAAGGCCGTTGCACCTGAGTACAACAGGCACAAGTTTCACGTGGTGGCACGAAACCGGGAAAGTTTAATGCGACCAAACAGGACGTTGTAGCTGAATACAACAGGCACAAGTTTGCTTTGCGTGATATCAGCTTGATACCGGTATCGAACGATATGCAAGGTTGTGGAACTGAATACATTTGATTTGGACACCCTTAGAAACAAGAGTCAAGTGTTACTTATTTACATGAATTCCTGCACAGAAAAAGTATGATTTTAACATTTTCAAATATGTTAAATTTTAAGTGAAAAAATGTTGTTTCCATTTATTTGCCAAATAAATAAGCATAACATGCAACCTAAACATAACCTTGCATTAAAACCTGTTTTTGACAAACACAATGTGATCCCAGTGCGATCTTTTCTTATGCACAGATTCAAGCACATGCAAATCCGAGTCAACGCTGAGTCGGCGGCCTTTTACAGGTAAGACGCACCTTAAAATGGTACACTAAAATAGGACCCGTAAATCATCAAAACCAATCTACTGACCCATTCAAGAGTCAAAAAGACCTCTGAAGATGCACAAAACATATTTTGCCCTCGTGCCTTCTCACTTAGACCTCAGTTCAGCATGATAAATGATCTAAATGATTCATGTTATTACTAAAAAAGAGCTTGCCTAGGTTGAAGTACTGATGTACGACAACCACTTCTCTGGACATAACTTTCATTATAATTTAAAAATTGGACCGTTTATGAGTGTGTGTTGTAGAATTGTCAACTTCATCATTATTGCTTGCATGTTGCCAAAGCAGATTTGTAGTTGTCGGAATGGATCTTGGGCACAGGAACCTTTCTTCAATGGTGTTAGACTTCTCAGTTGTATCGCAACTACAATACTGTATCTGAAGTTTCAAAGTTTCTTTTTGAGATTTGCACATGTACCAGCTAAGCAATGGCTAACTTTTGTTAATGACGACACGTGTTAATTTAAAACCTGCCAGTACAGTTAATACATCAATTATTTATGTTTCCCATGACAATGTTTGGAAAGTCAGGCTAAATTAGTCACCGTGTGTGTGTGTGTGTGTGTGTGTGTGTGTGTTGTAGAGCTGGTAAAGTGGAGCACATGAGGACCAACAGACGTCTGCAGTGTCTGCTGCAAACACAGCAGAGTTTAATAAACAAAGAGCTGTGGCTTTACAGTAAAAACACACTCAGTGGCAATCACACACACACCACCTAAACGGCTGCAGGGTCACCTTATATTGCTGTTATTTGTCCTCGCCCAGTTGGGGTGAACACCTTCGATTACCTGGGTGGCTTCCTCAGCTATGTCATCATCGCCATTCCCATTTTTGGCGGGATGTACGACTGTCTGACGCCCGGAGAGCTGAGTGCGCTTATCAGCAAGGTAGGGCTCCTTTGGAACTTCCTTTCTTCATTCCAGGGGTGTCTAAACTTTTTCCGCATAGGGCCTTCCAATGGGGAAATGAAAGGGTGCGGCAGAGCCACTTAACTTGAAATATGCTAAAAGCAATCCCAAGTAGGTCAATAAACGCTTTTCTAGATTTGACAAAGAAAATGTGTCTATCAGCTAATATATTGGTCTCCAACCTTTTTGGGACAAGATCCCTAGTCTCGGTTGACGTGCCTAGAAAAAATATATATTTTAATTATATATCAAATTATGTATTAAGAGAGAGTTTTATTTTGTAGAAAGTAAAGTAAAAAGTTAATTATATTTAAAGCTTTGTCTTTTAATACAAAGCTTTGTGTTACTATTAGGTGTAGCTTTTCCTCATTGTGCCATTCCATTCCATTTTCTTCCGCTTATCCGGGTCCAGGTCGCAGGGGCAGCAGTCTCAGTAGGGAAGTCCAGACTTCCCGGTCTCCGGCAACCTTTTCCAGCTCCACCGGGAGGACACCAAGGTGTTCCCAGGCCAGCTTTGAGACATAGTCCCTCCAGCGAGTCCTAGGTCTTTCCCGGGGCTTCTCCCGGGTGGGCATGCCCGAAACACCTCACCAGGGAGGCGCCCATGTGGCATCCGGATGAGATGCCCGAGCCACCTCAACTGGCTCCTCTCGATGTGAAAGAGCAGCGGCTCTACTCTGAGCTCCTCCCGGGTGGCCGAGCTCCTCACCCTATCTTTTAAGGTGAGTCCAGCCACCCTAAGGAGGAAACTCATTTCCGCCGCTTGTATCCGCCATCTCGTTCTTTCGGTCATGACCAGTAACTCATGACCCTAGGTGAGGGTGGGAACGTAGAACGATCGGTAAACAGAGAACTTTGCCTTCCGGCTCAGCTCTCTCTTCACCACAACGGTCCAGTACAGCGACCGCATTACTGCAGATGCTGCACCGATCCGTCTGTCGATCTCAGGCTCCAACCTTCCCTCACTCGTGAACAAGAACCCGAGATACTTTGAACTCCTCCACTTGAGGCAACACCCCACTCCCAACCCAGAGTGTACAGTCCACCCATTTCCGACTAAGAACCATGGCCTCGGATTTGGAGGTGCTGAGTCTCATCCCAGAAGCTTCACACTCAACTGCAAACTGCTTCAGGAACGCTGAAGGTCACAGCCTGATGAGGCCATAAGGACCACATCGTCTGCAAATAGCAGAGACGAGATCCTAAGGTCACCAAGCTGGACTCCCTCAACACCTTGACTGTGCCTAGAAATTCTGTCCATGAAGATTATGAACAGAATCGGTGACAAACGGCAGCCTTGGCAGAGGCCAACGTTTACCGGAAACAACCTCGACTTACTGCTGGCAATGCGAACTAGGCTCCTGCTTCGATTGTACAAGGACCGAATGGCACGAATTAGCGGGCCACCAATCCCGTACCCCCGGAATACCCCTCACAGGACACCACGAGGGACACGGTCGAATGCCTTTTCCAAGTCCACAAAGCACATGTAGATCGGTTGGGAAAACTCCCACATACCCTCAGGAACCTTTGCAAGGGTGTAGAGCTGGTCCAGTGTTCCGCGACCACATTGCAACTCCTGTAACCAAGGTTCGACTAACGGTCGTACCCTTCTCTCCAGCACCCTGGAGTAGACTTTCCCAGGGAGGCTGAGGAGTGTGATCCCCCTATAGTTGGAACACACCCTCCGTTCACCCTTTTAAAAAATGGGGACCACCACCCCGGTCTGCCAGTCTAGAGGTACTGTTCTGACTTCCATGCAATGTTGTAGAGGCGTGTCAACGAAGACAGTCCCCTAACATCTAGAGCCTTGAGGAATTCAGGGCGAAACTCGTCTACCCCCGGAGCCTTGCCATTGGGGGAGTGTTTTAACTACCCCAATTACCTCAGCCACGGTTATAGCACTGTCCACGTCTGTATCCTCAGACTCTGCTTCCTCTACGTAAGTTATGTCAGTGGGATTGAGAAGGGCCTCAAAGTATTCCTTCCACCGACCAACTATATCCTCAGTCGCGGTCAGCAAGCCCCCGTCCGCACTGTATATAGTGTGAACTGGGGGCTGCTCCCTTTTCTGAGGTGTCGGATGGTTTGCCAGAACCTCTTCGAGGCCGACCGAAGGTCGTCCTCCATAGCCTCACCAAACTCTTCCCACACCCACGTTTTTGCCTCGACCACCACCGAAGCCGCGTGCCGTTTGGCTTGCCGGTACCTGTCAGCTGCTTCGGGAGTCCTGCAAGCCATCCATGCTTGATAGGACTCCTTCTTCAGCCTGACAGCAACCCTAACCCCCGCTGACCACCATCGGGTTTGGGGCTTGCCACCACCACTGGCACCGACCACCTTGCGGCCGCAACTTCGACTGGCTGCCTCAGTAACGGAGGCAACGGAGGACATGTCTATTCGGACTCAATATCCCGGTCCTCCCTTGAGATGCAGGCGAACCTCTGCCGGCGATGAGAGTTGAAGACTCTACGAACGGGAGACTCTGCCAGACGTTCCCAGCACACCCTCACTACGCGTTTGGGTCTACCAGGTCTGTCCGGCATCCTTTTTCGCCATCTAATCCAACTCATCACCAGGTGGTGGTCAGTTGACAGCTCAGCCCCTCTCTTCACCCGCGTTTCCAGAACATGCGGACGCAGGTCTGATGATCCGACCACAAAGTCGATCATACACCTGCGACCTAGGGTGTCCTGGTTCCAAGTGCACTCAAGGACATCCTTAGGTTCGAACATAGTGTTTATGGACAAACTGTGATTCGCACAGAAGTCCAGCAACACCACACCACACGGGTTCAGATCAGGGAGGCCGTTCCTCCCAACCACGCCCCTCCAAGTCACACTGTCATTGCCCACATGGGCGTTGAAGTCTCCCAGTAGAACTATGGAGTCACCAGCTGGGGTGAAGGCTTGGCCACCAGGCGCTCGCCTGCGAGCTCCTGCCCCAGGGCTGGCTCCAGGGTGAGGCCCCGGTGTCCCACGTCCGGGCGAAGTGCGGTCACTCCTCTTGATTTTCTTCATCATTAGGGTCTTCTGATCACTCTTAGTCTGGGCCGTCACCTAGAACCTGTTTGCCTTGGGAGACCCTACCAGGGGCAAAAAGCCCCCGACAACATAGCTCCTAGGATCACTCGTGCGCACAAACCTCTCCACCACAATAAGGTGGTGATTCACGGAGGGGCTCATTGTGCCTTTTGCTTTATTTTTTACAATTTTTTGCTGTTTTTTAAATTTAATTTTGTTTCTGGAGTGATACAATGAGACATGGTCCAGAGACCAGAGAGAGACCGGTCAATGCAGCCATAACGAGCTGCAGCTCCACGATTTATTTGGAGGTTAATGTCTATGGAGTTACATTTGTGCCTTCATTTTGAGGTAGCAAAGGCAGATTTTGAACCATAGTAATGCGCAATAACCACTGACGTGTGCACAGACACCTCTGCTTGTGAGGCAATCTGGTGTATCTGCGCTGATTTTGGTCAGGTTCGGGGGACTGGGGCCATTAGCAGGAACTTGCGGGTTGCGATCCTGGTGGGCGGCGAGGCTTATGGGTGTGTTCAGTGGTCCAAATACCTGTTGGTTACCCTCTGGGAAGAGAGGGCATGTTTTAATATATTTGTTTCTAATGTTGGAATGTCACTTCTCTGGTGGGGAAGGAGCCCGAGCTTGTGGAAGAGGCGGAGAGATTCCGACTAGATATAGTCGGACTCACCTCAACCCACAGTTTAGGCTCTGGAACCAAATTCCTTGAGAGTGGCTGGACCTTGTTCTTCTCTGGAGTTGCCGCTGGGGAGAGGCGGCGAGCTGGTGTGGGCTTTTTGTTAGCCCCCCGGCTTGGTGCCTCTGTGTTGGAGTCATCCCCAGTAAACGAGAGGGTTACTTCCCTACGCCTTAGGGCTGGGGAAAGGGTCCTGACTGTGGTTTGTGCCTATGCGCCGAACGGCAGTTCAGAGTACCCAGCCTTCTTGGAGTCTATCAGAGGGGTGCTGGAGAGCACCCCAGCTGGTGACTCCATAGTTCTACTGGGAGACTTCAACGCCCATGTGGGCAATGACAGTGTGACTTGGAGGGGCGTGGTTGGGAGGAACGGCCTCCCTGACCTGAACCCGTGCGGTGTGTTGTTGCTGGACTTCTGTGCGAATTACAGTTTGTCCATAACGAACACCATGTTCGAACATAAGGATGCCCATAAGTGCACTTGGCACCAGGACACCCTAGGTCGCAGGTCTATGATCGACTTTGTGGTCGTATCATCAGACCTGCGTCCGTATGTTCTGGACACGCGGGTGAAGAGAGGGGCTGAGCTGTCAACTGACCACCACCTGGTGATGAGTTGGATTAGATGGCGGGGAAGGATGCCGGACAGACCTGGCAGACCCAAACGCGTAGTGAGGGTGTGCTGGGAACGTCTGGCAGAATCTCCCGTTCGTCGAGTCTTCAACTCTCATCTCCGGCAGAGCTTCGCCTGCATCTCGAGGGAGGACCGGGATATTGAGTCCGAATGGGCCGTATTCCGTGCCTCTATTGCTGAGGCAGCCAGTTGTGGTTGCGGCCGCAAGGTGGTCGGTGCCAGTCGTGGTGGCAAGCCCCGAACCCGATGGTGGACACCGGGGGTTAGGGCTGCTGTCAAGCTGAAAAAGGAGTCCTATCAAGCATGGATGGCTTGCGGGACTCCCGAAGCAGCTGACAGGTACCGGCAGGCCAAGCGGCACGCGGCTTCAGCGGTGGTCGAGGCAAAAACTCGGGTGTGGGAGGAGTTCGGTGAGGCTATGGAGCACGACTTTCGGTCGGCCTCGAAGAGGTTCTGGCAAACCGTCCGACACCTCAGAAAGGGGAAGCAGCCCCCAGTTCACACTGTTTACAGTGCGGACGGGGGCTTGCTGACCACGACTGTGGATATAGTTGGTCGGTGGAAGGAATACTTCGAGGCCCTTCTCAATCCCACTGACATGCCTTCCATAGAGGAAGCAGAGTCTGAGGATACGTACGTGGACAGTTCTATCACCGTGGCTGAGGTAATTGGGGTAGTCAAATCACTCCCCAGTGGCAAGGCTCCGGGGGTAGACGAGTTCCGCTCAGAATTTCTCAAGGCTCTGGATGTTGGAGGACTGTGTTGGTTGACACGCCTCTACAACATTGCATGGAAGTCAGGAACAGTACCTCTGGACTGGCAGACCGGGGTGGTGGTCCCCATTTTTAAAAAGGGTGACCGGAGGGTGTGTTCCAACTATAGGGGGATCACACTCCTCAGCCTTCCTGGGAAAGTCTACTCCAGGGTGCTGGAGAGAAGGGTACGACCGTTAGTCGAACCTCGGTTAGAGGAGCTGCAATGTGGTTTTCGTCCCGGTCGCGGAACACTGGACCAGCTCTACACCCTTGCAAGGGTACTCGAGGGTATGTGGGAGTTTGCCCAACCAGTCTACATGTGCTTTGTAGACCTGGAAAAGGCATTCGACCGTGTCCCTCGTGGTGTCCTGTGGGGGGTGCTCCGGGAGTACGGGATTGATGGTCCGCTTCTACGTGCCATTCGGTCCTTGTACAATCGAAGCAGGAGCCTGGTTCGCATTGCCAGCAGTAAGTCGAGCTTGTTTCCGGTGAACGTTGGCCTCCGCCAAGGCTGCCCTTTGTCACCGATTCTGTTCATAATCTTCATGGACAGAATTTCTAGGCGCAGTCAAGGTGTTGAGGGAGTCCAGCTTGGTGACCTTAGGATCTCGTCTCTGCTATTTGCAGACGATGTGGTCCTTATGGCCTCATCAGGCTGTGACCTTCAGCGTTTACTGGAGCGGTTTGCAGCTGAGTGTGAAGCTTCTGGGATGAGACTCAGCACCTCCAAATCCGAGGCCATGGTTCTCAGTCGGAAACGGGTGGACTGTACCCTCCGGGTTGGGAGTGAGGTCTTGCCTCAGGTGGAGGAGTTCAAGTATCTCGGGTTCTTGTTCACGAGTGAGGGAAGGTTGGAGCGTGAGATCGACAGACGGATCGGTGCAGCATCTGCAGTAATGCGGTCGCTGTACCGGACCGTCGTGGTGAAGAGAGAGCTGAGCCGGAAGGCAAAGCTCTCTGTTTACCGATCGATCTACGTTCCCACCCTCACCTATGGTCATGAGTTATGGGTCATGACCGAAAGAATGAGATCGCGGATACAAGCGGCGGAAATGAGTTTCCTTCGTAGGGTGGCTGGACTCACCCTAAGAGATAGGGTGAGGAGCTCGGCCATCCGGGAGGAGCTCAGAGTAGAGCCGCTGCTCCTTCACATCGAGAGGAGCCAGTTGAGGTGGCTCGGGCATCTAGTCCGGATGCCTCCCGGGCGCCTCCCTGGTGAGGTGTTTCGGGCATGCCCAGTCGGGAGAAGGCCCCCGGGAAGACCTAGGACACGCTGGAGGGACTATGTCTCACAGCTGGCCTGGGAACGCCTTGGTGTCCTCCCGATGGAGCTGGAAGAGGTCGCTGGGGACCGGGAAGTCTGGACTTCCCTACTGAAGCTGCTGCCCCCGCGACCCGGACCCGGATAAGCGGTGGAAAAATGATGGATGGATGGATGGATGTTTCTAATGTTTTTCTGATTGATAGCAAAGTCTCAAATATCGACCTGTAGCTCGCGATTGACGAGTTGTTGACCCGCTATTTAAAAAATCATTTTGTTTTTAGAATATGCATAATGCCAATATAAAAATCAGCAGAGTTAATTGGACCACACTTGGAACACCCTTGCTAAAACACACTAGAACGGCTCTTAAAATGTTCATAATGTTCATATTTTGTAGTTGCGCCATAATGTCATGCAACCACTAGGTGGCAGCACAAGCTTGCGCACGCTCATATTATCTGAGTGGTAAAACTGCTTGCACAGCATTATATTAGTAGGCTTCTTTGTTTTGTATTTTACCAGCCCTGTCCTCTGTCCCGTCCTTGTCCACATGCAGAATGCCTTTGTGTGCATCTACCTGATAAATGGCTTCACCCAGCTAATAGACCTGTCCACCACGCTGTCAGATGTAGCAGGCTACACCCACAGGTAGCGCCCTGAATACTTAACTCACCTCACCGTCTCCTCCTCCTCCTCTCACTGCAAGCTCGCCCGTGTGTTTGCGCCTCAGGATTGGCGAGCTGAGGGAGGTGATGGATGACATCCTACGCGAGCAGTGCGACTACGACCCGACATCAGGGGAAAGCTACGACTTTGACAGGTTGGAGGGGATTGAGCAGACACACACGCACACACACACACACACACACACCCCTCTCGGCTTTATTAGGGTTTGATGCATGAATCTTAACGACTACATGTATAAAAACTACATGATCAATTTTCATGAAATGCAGGGCAGAATTTCTGTTGACTTCTGTTGACGTTTGTGTTTATTTTATGTTGGTTTATTTATGAATTTTAATTACAAATCTAAATTTGGTGATAGATGTTAGAGGTATGCGTAGTAATGCATTAAACCCCAACGATCAAATTCAAGTCTGTGCAAGGTGGTTGGTATTTGTCAAGTACTATTCGGTACAGAGGGCATGAGACAGAATAGTTACTTTTGAGAAAATTACAATAAAAAAGTACATTTGATAATTTGGCATTTGATTGTATGCATGCGCTCCTCGCAGTGGGGGATTTTGTCACATTTTTTTAACATCTTCCATGTTAAGAGGCAAGAATATACACCTCAAACAATTGTTTTAACAGGGCATGGGACAAGGACGAGCTTGATCCAAAATGACTTTATCTATGCGCTCCTCTGAGTGAGGACTATGTGACTATGTATGACGTTATTAATGTCATGTGTTCACGCAGTGACTTCAACGTCCATGGGGGCCCTGTGGACACTGCATTCATCCTGGAGCACCTCTCCTTCAAATCTCCATATTCAGACCAGCAGTTGGTGGAGGACCTCAGCTTGACTATTAGAGAGGGAACGCATTTGCTGGTGGTGGGTAACACGGGAACCGGCAAGACGTCCCTTTTGAGGGTCCTCAACAGACTGTGGGAGGCCCAGAGCGGTGAGAGCACAACCACATACAAAGTATTATGATGTAGAGTCACAACCGGGCGTTTATGCATTGCTTCAACAGGTTTTGTCCAAATGACTACGTGCTTCGGGCCCAGAGGAACCCTCTTCCTGCCCCAGAAACCTTACTTGACTGATGGCACACTGCGTGAACAGGTCGCTACTCATCATTCCGTCTGTCGAATGCACTGTAAATAATGAAGTCTTACCAAAATAAAAGCCTGAATGTCATTGCTACCAACAGGTCATCTATCCTCTGAAGGATATTTATCCTGCATCAGGTATCAACACTTATACATGACTTCATTACACAGTATTTGCTAATATATTGCCATGCTATACATTTTGACAATGATGATACATCGATGATGATGATGATGATAATGCAGATGATGCAGATTTTTTTAAATCTCAGGGTCTGTGGATGATGACAGAATAATCAAGTTCCTGGAGCTGGCAGGGGTGGTGAGAGTTACATTTTGCCTTATCCAAAGTTGTTGGACACCATTTACTTACTTACCTACCTGCCTGCCTATCTACGTACACACCTACCTATAAACACACACGCACACACTCACTTACTTATACATACACACACATCTAAAAAAAAACCTACACATACACCCCTACCTACATACATACACCCCTACCTACATACATACACCCCTACCTACATACATACACACCTACCTACACATACACACCTACATACTGTACACACCTACCTACATACATACACACCTACCTACATACATACACACCTACCTACATACATACACACCTACCTACACATACACACCTACATACTGTACACACCTACCTACATACATACACACCTACCTACATACATACACACCTACCTACATACATACACACCTACCTACACATACACACCTACATACTGTACACACCTACCTACATACATACACACCTACCTACATACATACACACCTACCTACATACATACACACCTACCTACACATACACACCTACCTACATACATGCACACCTACCTACATACATACACACCTACATACTGTACACACCTACCTACACATACACACCTACCTACACATACACGCCTACCTATACATACACACCTACCTCTACACACACACACACACACATGGTGAAAAGTTTTAGAACACTCAATATCTCTGGAGGAAAAAACTACGTTTTTAAGTGTTAAGATGGTATGTTCCCCTTTCATTGTTAATTATTTTTAGTTACCATGTTTCTAGCAACAAATGATTTTCTCCAGTACTGCTTTTATGCAGACAGAGGAGGTAATAACTGCTCCAAAACTAAGAACTCATGTAGGAATTAGGAGCACCAAGGCTTAATCCACCACCATTTCTGCGGAACAGCTAAACTGTTGACCCATATTGTGGTCGCTGAAACTGGGCTTTTTGTATAATTCTGTAATACACATATTTTTCACTTTGGGTAACTTTACCTTTTTTTTTTTTTACTCTGGCACTTCATCACTTACCTTTGTACCATTTCAAACTATTCATTGCACTCGGCGACTTGAATTTTAATAAATAACTGAAAAAATTGGAGTGTTCAAAAACAATTGATCGGTAGAGTACATATAGTGTGTATGTATGTATATACTGTATGTATGTAAGTGTGTATACGTCTATGTATGTGTGTATGCATGTCTAGGTAGGTATGTATGTGTAGGCAGGCGTGTGTGTGTGTAGGTATGTATGTATCGAAGGTACATTTTTTAATCCACAAGGGGCAATTTGTTTTACAGCCAGTATCACATGGACAACAAATACAGTAAAAACAAAAAAAACAGCACCAACATTACAGTTGTTCAGCAGAACGATGGCTGCCGGAACCAAGGAATTTTACATCCTATTGGTCCTACATTTAGGAACACCGTATCTGTGAATATATCATGCAGGGGATGATTTGGATCATCAAGGATTGACTGAGCCTTTTTCAGAGTCCGCCTCTGATACAACACAGTAATGTAAACATGAATCTCTGTAGCCTGTAGAAACAATATAAAGTCAATATAAAGTGTTGCCACCTACTGCTATTTAGCTTATTACATGATTACTCTGCCGATCATTGGACAGCACACACACTCAGCAATGACACATTATTGGCGGACTCATTTTCAAAAAAATATTCATACACCAATTAGGTGAAAGTGGATGATTCCCCACGGCACAGCAGACACTACGCCACGAACGCCTACGCCTGACGAAAAGTCAATAAAAACAAGGCGCACAAAAGTCATCGCACCATTCAGATGTGTCGGAATCAGATGAAGCCAAGTACCTATCGCATTATCAACCCCCCTGCGCGACCTATAATCAAACTGGAAATGATGCAAATTTGCCTGAACAGAATTCTTTCAAATGCTTTCATCACCGGCAAAGTGAGAGCCACAGATCTGTAATCATTAAGCACCTTAGGACAGTTCATTTTTGGCACAGGAACAATAATAGAATCCTTCCAAACACGGGGAACCCATTGGAGTTGGAGAGACAACTTGAAAATAAGAGAAATGTCTTGCAGCAGGTCGGCACAGAAATATATACATACACTGTATGTATATGTATATATATATATAAAAAAATATATATATATATATATATATGTGTATAAATACAGACTCCACTGTCTTGCCTCACATTTCTATAACCAAATATAATTAACATTTCTATAACCAATTCTATGGTTATCGTTGCATGTTTCCATCACTGGCAGCCTTTTGTTTTATCAATTTTAGAACTCTGGTTGTACTTCCAAATGTTTTGTTCTACCACTATGTTCATCAAATCTGTGTAAACCCGAGTTTAAGTTGCTTCCTTGTTATTTTTTTTACTGCAGTCCAGTCTGATGAAGCGAACAGGTGGGCTGGATGAAACAGTGGACTGGAACTGGTAAGAAACACCAGACTTCTATGCTTTTTCCCCCCCACACATTTTCATGAGTATGTGTCTGCAGGTATGATGTCCTGTCTCCAGGTGAGATGCAGCGTCTTTGCTTCGCTCGCCTCTTCTACCTGCAGCCCAAATATGCAGGTGTGTTGAATTGCACTGTAAAAAAAACTTATATAAACAATAGTCTTGTATTAGTCGTGACTTTTTTTTGTTTTTGGCCTCATGTTCCCAGTATTGGACGAAGCCACCAGTGCCTTGACTGAGGAGGCGGAGTCTCAGCTGTATCGCATCTGCAAGCAGCTGGGCATGACTCTTATCAGCGTGGGACACCGCAGCAGTCTGGAGAAGGTATACAATTTACAATAATAATACAGTAATACACTTGCTTGTTCAAACGCTCATTTATTTTGTCTATTTTTCTTAACTTTTGTGTACATTTTCAATATATCATATGCGAAATGTAAATACATTTGTGTATATATAGCTTTAGATGTTTGTATGCACAGTACTCCCTCGTTTATAGTGGTTAACTGATATCATACCTGACTATGATATGTAAATTTCTGCAAAGTAGGATTCAAAACTAACATATGGAATATTTTCAGTTGTTTGTGACCATCTAAATACAGGTTTTAACAATATTAGAGCCCTCAGACATGAAATAACACCCATATATTAATGTAATGTATAGTACCCATATGTAATGTATGTATGATAGTAAAATGTATGTATGTACCTTTACATTATACAACCCATAAAGTAGATATAATCAGAGAAAATAAGACAGATATAAATAAGATAACATGGTGGGAGTTCCTCGTACGTACACACTTACTGTGGAGGCTATTGTCTCATAAATGTATTGTCATGGTGGCTTTAAATGTTATTACACTCATTTTACCCAATATAGTAGACATAATAAGAATAAAGAAGCCATTTAAGACGCAAGTAAAACTCCTGCTCATGTGTGTCACAGTAAATGTTTCCCTTGGGGACCCTAGTGGCAGGACAGGAAGTGACGTTGGAGGTTAAGAGTTGAGTTTCAGCTTGTTGTGTATTATAGACCCAACAGTAGCCTGTGTTATTATGTTCTTATTGTAGGGCCTGTTGTGAGATTATTTAAACCTGCCAATAAACGCCTGTTATGGCGATCATGTCTAGTGCCTGTCTCACCAACAATTACGGATACGTAGTGGCCAATGTTAGAATGCTACATTTACAATTACTACTTCTGCCTTGAATTTGCATTTTAGTCCATTCAGTTAGTTCATTTTAGACATTAGACAAAATTTGAGTAATATGCATTTTTTTTACTAATAAGCAGTATTCAACCACGAAACAGCGATCATGTATTAAACAATTAAGTAATGAAAGACCGCGATAGGGAGGGTGCAATGTTCGAACGGCGATGTAGCGAGGGATGACTGTACAGTATTTTAGATTGAGATAAAGCGTAATCAAGTATAACTTTCTACATCGTTTTTGCACTTCACAGCATCACGATATCCAGCTGAAACTCTGTGGCGCCGGCCGTTGGGAGTTGAGGAGACTAAAAGGAGACAACGGAAGTCTCCCGGACGACGTCTTGGCCTTCTGATTGTGGCATTCATGGTTCAGCACACAGTCTTTCATCGTGAATGCTTCCACAGGCATTTTAGCGAGGTGACTCTGTGTAGGCTTCAGCCAAAAATGATTTCATTTTGTTTGTTGTCACCTCAGCCTTGGTGGTTAAATGTTGTGCAAATCAGGATAAAGGTACTGATCTGTCATTTTGAATTATTGCACTTTTTTTACACAAAGTTTGTGCTTGGCGAAGGTCTGCGCTAACTGAAGCTGAACAAACAAGTGAGGTTAAATGTTTACAAAAACCTGTGTGGAATGTACATTAAAAACGAATTGCCTATGAACAATTAAAAGTAATTTAGTTGAAATCCAAGTCTTTTTTTGTGGACACCATCACGATTGTTGTTTAGCACAGAGGTCACTGTGACCTTGGATGATCTCCTGAACAGCCGCGGGGTCGTCCATGGTGCTGAGGTCACCAAGCCCGCCAAGGTCGCGCTCCACCACTTTACGCAGAACCCGCCGCATGATCTTTCCTGAACGCGTCTTTGGGAGACGCTGGACAAACTGCAAGCAGAACTTAAAAGCCCAAACGTTCCATTGTACATTATTTGCACAACCTGTCGCACAAACTAACCTGAATGTGGTCCGGGCAGGCATATTTGGCAATCTTGTTGGAGACCATGTTGTTGATCTGTGAAGTCAGGTCCACATCTTGGACGTCGTGCCTGAGGACCACAAATGCGTAGACCCCTGTAGGAAGGAAGAAGTCTTCCTGATGGGAGTGTATGAAGCGTATGGAGGTAAGACTAATGACAGGTCTCACTCACCTTGTCCTTTGATGTGATGTGAGCAGCCTATGACTGCAGACTCAGCCACTGCAGAACATTGGTTCTACCACATCAGAGCAGTACCATTAATGCACGTCTTAAAGGAAAAGTGCACTTAAAAAATGGCCCATCATCCACAATCCTGAGACGTAAACACACGTCTTTTTTCTTTTTTTTTGTGCGTTCTGAAGATATAAAAACAGCTACATAAAAAAGTCAGGTAATTAATGCGTATAATAGGACACAGCTATTCCTCCAACAAAGCCTGCTATTAGAACACCTACAAAAACCTCCAGGTTTTCATGTATATTCATGATAACTTATCATACTTAACAGGATTTCCCTGTATTTTAGTCATTTTGAGCATTAGCAGAACTTCCTTCCTGGGTGCATTGATTCCACATAGCAACATAGAAAGGAACGTTACACCTAGCGTTACATTTTCCAAATTCAGAAATAACAAAGTAGGAGGGTCGCACCTCCGATACAGAGTGTTTCCTTTCACAGTGGCCTAAGGAGAGTGTGTGGTGAAGCTAGTCACTAATCAGCTAGTAGTTAGTGGGTGTTGTGTGGCGAGGTCTCAACGTAAGTCCTTGGGTGTAACAATGTTCCTAATAATAATAACTATGTGGCTGTAGCTTGGTTAATATGTAGGTCACGTATGTAAATTGGGCGTTCTTGTGTCCAGGTTTCACGTAAAGATTGTGGATGATGGGCAAAATGTAATAAAGTCGACTTTTCCTCTAAAACTATCAAAAGCCCAACTCTAACCAAAACCCAAAGAGCAGGTTCTCTTACCACTACATCTTCAATCTCAGCTGTGCCAATCCTGTGGCCGCTCACGTTGATGACATCATCAAGGCGGCCAGTAATCTGGTAGTAACCCTCCTTGGAGCGATAGGCGCCGTCGCCGGTGAAGAAGTAACCTGTGTGACCAACCCCGTCATGACATCATCTCAACACACAAATACAACCACAGGGCCGCATTGGAGGACACCATTACCAGGGTAGGTTTTGAAGTAGGTGTCTATGAACCTCTGGTGGTCGTTATGGATGCTTCGGGCCATGCTGGGCCACGGCTGAGCGATACAAAGTGCTCCTGAGGCGTCATTGGAGGTCACCGTTTTGCCCTGGAGCACACATGGAGACGGCTTTAAAACACGCTACTGTTAGCATTTTTTTATTAAGGCGTGTATGTGTGTGTTACGTGTGGGGGCAGGGCGGGTATCAAAAGTGACACAGCTGGTGCTTATGTTATAATCCTCATCTGACCCTCCATCTAGGACGATCCCAGCCAGTTTACTCAACATACACACACACATATATACTGGTAATATATGTATACACACACCTTGCTGTCCATGAGCACTGGTTTAATGCCAAAAAAAGGTCTCATGGCCATTCCCGGGACAATCTCTGCGTGCAGCTCTGAGGGCCTCGGGGCGATGCAGATGCCGCCCGTCTCTGAGAAGGAAGTCACAAGTCACATGGGAGAAGCGCTTTTGCAGCGTTTTCCGTAACATAGCACAACACTTGAGGAGCATTCTTGCACAACAGAGCCATTCTGCGTTAAAGATTAACAGTTACACCTTAAAGCCACACTAAGTAAATCACAAGCAGTTAGGTTGGCCAGCCTGGACTTAAACATGATAATCCGCTTTTTTTTTTTGGGTGGAAACGGTTCAGCCAAGGGGGGGTGGCTTTTGCTCTAAAGTGGGACACAACAGACATTTTAATAATTAATAAAATGTTGTACAACAATGTAAAATATGTATATTATTGTATTATTTTTGTGTTTTGTTTGGTAATAATACAATAAAACCAGGATTTTTTTTATAATTAAGAAAACTTTGTAAAGTAGTGCAATGCAGTGTAATATTATTTTTATATTATGTTTTTTAATATTTTACAATTTTAGATTAAATAAAATGCTTTTCAAAACAGTAGATGGGTTAGGGTAGAAAAATGCAAAATAAGGGGTTTTCAAATACTGTATATACAAATATAAAATAAAATGAAAATGCAAAAAAATAAATATTGCCACACAAGAAATACAGTATACACATCCAGTATGTACAGACTATACATAGTATAGTACATATATACATACATCTACACACATAAATAGGCTACTGTATATGCAAAAGGAAAAGAAAATATATAAATCTATATTTAAAATCCTCCAATCTGTCCCATATGAGCCGTCCCTCAAGTCCGTATGCCAGCAAGGGATCAACATCAAACGCACCATCTGAACAGGCTAACTTGCCCCCACATGCAGCAAATGTCAATTTATGAATAAAGCCACTTAGTCCTAATTGGAAACATTAGTCTGGGAAAACAACAACATTAGCAGAATAGGATAGTTTAGTTTCTATCTGTGTCTGGAATTCCTAAGCGCCTTGTGTGTTGCTGCTGGTGTTGTTAATGAATTAGAGATATTGGCCATTTGGTGACTACTATGTGTAATTTACAACACACACAGTACGGTCACTCAGGACTTATGGTCATCTGTTCATTTGTTTATTAGCAAAATCAGATTATTTCCCACCAGGTCATGTTATTATTTTATGCTAATTTGTTTGAGGGGGCTAAAAGTATTACACTATATTAATAAATTATTAAAACCGCATATTCTTTATTAGTTATTGACCATTTGCATGTACCGGATTCCTGCAAAGTGACCAAGAAAAGTCATGTTGATTATTATTTATGGGGGCGCCACACAACAGGCCTTATGTCACGCTTGTGGGTCGTATCGGTTTACCTGTTTGCCACCAGGTGTCCACCACAGGGCAGCGTCCCTCCCCCACCACCATGTGGTACCACTCCCACGCCTCGGTGTTGATGGGCTCGCCCACTGCACAAACGAAAGCAAGGCAGCCATGTTGTTTTTGTGGCAACCGGTCAGAAGCAAACCACTTCCTGCTGAGACTGAAATGATGGAGGTATGTTAGGGGGCGGGTGACTTTACTAGGGCACGTTTAAATAACCACCCCTGTTTGAAGTTTGTAGCGTGTGTGTGTGTGTGTGTGTGTGTGTGTGTTTGTTCTTTGAGGAAATTCCTCTGATGACTTTCCCCTGCAGCAGGAACAAAAAACGGTGAACACTTAAGCCGAATTACTTTTATGCGGGCCTTGGAGTGACTGCGGGTGAAATTGATTATAAATGTATTCATATTCTGTAGGCGTTGTTTTAATTGTTTAAAAAAACGATTAAATACATTAAAATATAATGAAAATGTGTAAACAAATACAAAAATATAAAATAAATGTAATCTGAGCAACATGATCGAGGCATTGTGTCATTGTGGCATGGTGTCAATTAGAGTGGAGGCCACCGTGAGGAAAGACAGTAAAGCAAAACCATCTTCAATGGCCTGTAATACTGTCGGGTTTTAAGTGTTTTTTGTACCGGATCCGAGCGTTCTGAGGCTGGAGCGGTTGTACTTGTGCACCCACTGGTCACCATATTTGAGAAGCAGGCGGATGGCTGTCGGGGCGCCATAGAACTGGTTGATTTTAAGCCTCTCCACCATCTCCCAGTACCTTCCTGCGAACACATGACAGCATCTTCAGGACATTTTGGACCGTGTGCAGCTGCGTGCCATAGAACATGACCGGCATCTTGACTTGTGTGCGTACACAAGATCCTAATTTTAGCTCAAGTCGTGATGTCCAGCACTTGAGGCCCAAGCTTGTTGTCATACCTGGGTCTGGGTATATGGGTGTGCTCTCAAACAGCACCGTAGTCCCTCCGTTGGCCAGCGGCCCGTAGACGCTGTAACTATGCCCTGTGATCCAGCCGATGTCGGCGACACAGCCAAACACGTCGCCATCATTGTAGTCAAAGACGTACTACAGCGGGAACAACAAACATTACATGACAACAACAAATTTTACAACAAGACGGAGGAGCGCGGCTGGATAAGTTGGTCCACTTTGGCGGGTTCCACTGTGCAAGATTTGGCTACCTTGTGTGTAAGTGAGGTATAGAGCAGGTATCCAGCCTGAGTGTGCACGAGTCCTTTGGGCTTCCCGGTGCTGCCCGACGTGTACAGCAAGAACAGGACGTCCTCGCTGTCCATGGCAGCCGGCTCACACACCGTGTCCTCTGTCTTCATCTCCTGCCAAGAGAAGTTCAGGTTATTACACGGTTCAAATGACGCTCCCGCCTCCAAGAATACTGAGACACAAGTTATATGTAGTATTCTGGTCGATTGGCATCTGTTAAGTTAAGAGACGTGACGGTAGATGACACCGCACGGATACGGGCCACTGAGCCGGCATTTGACATTCCATGGCTGACACGGTCATGCCATGGCTGAGATCGAGTGGCGTCTGTGCCCTTCTTCCTTGTCTTGCAGTCATCCTGTAGCCTGCGCAGCGTGATGTAAACAAGAGCAAAGGTGACTATAGGGGTGTTATTTCATATCTGCAGGGCGCTAATAATGTCAAAACCTGTATTTAGAAAGTCATACACAGGTTTTTTTATGCTTTAACTGTGAAAATATTTAATTTATTATTGAATCCTACTTTGCGGTGGAGTCTGCAACTAAGTAACCTGCGATAAACGACTGTAATGAACTGTGTATACACCGGATTGTATAAACAGTTCATTTGGATTGGCTGTGTGCCCTCTCACCTCCTCCATGGCGACGTCCCTCGTCGTCATGGCAACAGGCGTGTCAGTCCTCATGGCGACAAACACCTGCCGCACACTCGGGCAGCTCTGCACCGCCGCGTCCACCGTCTTCTTCAGGCCGGTGACCTTGCCACCTCGGACTCCCTCGTTGACCGTAATGACGGTGCAGGACTGGGCTGCAGGTGCAAACAAACGACATAGTTGCTAGCTTCTTATGCAATAACAAGCTCCATCCATCCATCCATTTTCTTCCCCTTATCTGAGGTCGGGTCGCGAGGGGGCAGCAACCCAAGCAGGGAAGCCCAGACTTCCCTCTCCCCAGCCACTTTGTCTAGCTCTTCCCAGCGGATGCAGAGGCGTTCCCAGGCCAGCTGAAAGACATAATCTCTCCAACGTGCCTCTTCCCCGAGGCCTCCTACCGGTTGGACGTGCCCTGAACACCTCCCCAGGAAGGCGTTTGGGAGGCATCCTAACCAGATGCCCGAGCCACCTCATCTGGCTCCTCTCAATGCGGAGGAGCAGCGGTTCTACTACGAGTCTCTCCCGGATGACAGTGCTTCTCACCCTATCTCTAAGGGAGAGCCCAGCCACCCTGCGGAGAAAACTCATTTCGGCCGCTTGTACCCGCCATCTTGTCCTTTCTGTCACTACCCGAAGCTCATGACCATAGGTGGGGGTAGGAACGTAGATCGACCGGTAAATTGAGAGCTTTGCCTTTTGGCTCATGTGTTTTGTGGACTTGGAGAAGGCGTTCGACCGGGTTCCTCGGGGAATACTGTGGGGAGTGCTCCGGGAATATGGGGTATCAGACCACCTAGTCCAGGAGGTTCGTTCCCTGTATGACCGGTGTCAGAGTTTGGTTCGCATTGCCGGCAATAAGTCGGACCTGTTTCCAGTGAGGGTTGGACTCCGCCAGGGCTGCCCTTTGTCACCGATTCTGTTCACTACTTTCATGGAGGGAATTTGTAGGCGCAGCCAGGGCGTTGAGGGGTTTCGGTTTGGTGGCCGTAGGATTTGGTCTCTTCCTTCTGCAGTTGATGTGGTCCTGCTGGCTTCATCGAGCTGTGACCTTCAACTCTCACTGGATCGGTTCGCAGCTGAGTGTGAAGCGGCTGGGATGAGAATCAACACCTCCAAGTCCGAGTCCATGGTTCTCGCCCGGGAAAGGGTGGAGTGCCATCTCCGGGTCGGGGATGAGGTCCTGCCTTAAGTGGAGGAGTTTAAGTACCTCTGGGTCTTGTTCGCGAGTGATGGCAATAACAAGCGAAACTTGGAAATAATTTCCGAGAGTAGTTGCGCTACCTCGCGGTGATGGTGATGAATTACAGTTGCATTAAAACTATGGGATGTAACGTCCTCTTGTGGCATCTCTACAGCAGAACCTTTTAAGTCCCGATCGTCCCAACTTTTTCCCGCATAGGGCAACACATGGAACGGATTATTTCTATTTCCATAATTCCCTACACAACTTTAAGCTTCCACTAGTCTTCAGGTAGTAAACTAGTGAAATTACATAAATGGGTAAAATGTGCATGAGGAGATCTTATCATTGTTCCAAATGTTAACAGTGAGCATTTTAGACTCACTTTGTCACCAATAAACGCTTTGAGAGTTCATAAAGCTTTGTTGTGGAGATTTATGACCTGGAGTGAAACTACACACGATCACCCCCAGATAAGAAACTCTTGACCTGGATCAGCCTCTGGACCCACTGAGGTATGGTATCTGTGCCAAGCCCTCATGTCTCTTATTGCCAACACACGGTCCCACATGCAGTACCGCTCGGCTTCTGAACATCCAGTAGTACAACGAGCAGAACTGATGGTCCAGTCTCAAGTTTCTTCCTGTTAGCCTTCACTTTTGAACTTGTGTTGGGGCTCAAATAACGTAAATAAGTTGGATTCTATGCTGCTGTTGGACAATGCTGCATTTTCATTCTTTGCTCTTTGCTACAAGAAACCAGAATTCCCTCCTGTGTAACCACAATAAAGGATTATCTTATCTTGGCCGGCTATCAAGGAAAAGAAATAGGCTTTTTAGTGCTTGAGGTGCCATTACTAGATAACAATTTCATCTGGAAACGGTGTTTTGACCACTTGTTTACATTGCGATGACATTGTAGAGCCTCAAAATCCATTATAACGGTGACTCCCAAGCCGAGCCCAACTTTTTGGAGGTGTTTTAATAAGAGTTTATACCATAATCCCGCCAGGTGGGGCTCAGTTAGCATCTCAAGGGGTAATACGTTTGCTTTTTGATGTGAGACTGAAAAATAAGTCTGGTATTTCTATAGATATTATTCATTTTCTAAAAAGACAACAACAACAAAATACTTGTCCCAAAAATGTATACACACCTATACACAAATAATTATAAACTAGGGGTTCATATATTTTGTTTAATTTTCTACATGTAAAATAATTTACAAACATGGTTGTATTGTTTTTTCACCGCCTGTTCTCAAACTGATGTCCGTAATGGTCCAGACAGTGCCGACAACGCAAAGTGACGGAATAGCACACATCATGAAACAATTGCTATTTGCGTGCATTCACGTTCAGTGCTTGCTCTCAAGTAAGTGACTTGCAGGCCTCATTGTGTAGACTTTTTAGATATGCCCATGAAAAGCAGTCTATCCCAATCTTTTCCAAGTCTGCTATTCCATCGCTTTGCATTGTCGGCAGTGTCTGGACCAGAACAGACATCAGTTTGAGAGCAGACGGTGACAAAACAATAGAATGATGTTTTTAAATTCTTTTACATGTTGAAAATTAAACAAATTATAATAAACACCTAGTTTACAAATATTTAATTTGTATATCCTTTTTTTGGGACACCCTATGTATGTACACATTATTTATTGAAAGAAATATGATTGTTTTATTAGCAGTCATCAATATCAACATTTCAGCTGTGTCGCTTTAAATTATGCCTTTTTGCTTCATTTTTCAATTTTTTTTGCTGTTTAAAAAAATAAAACACAAACTGCAGTTCATACTTTGTACATCCCTGGCATAGAAGAAATGGATGATGATAACCATAGCATCAGAAATGGAACTTAATGCAACATTTTAAAAAGCCTGCTCAGTACAATATGGGTATACAATTAAGGATATGTTTATATCATTATTATAACACAATTATCCTATTCACCACGTACATGCTAACACTCCATTGTGTTCCTTTGATTACATGTCTTCAAAGGGTAGTTTTACTTGATTTGGTGGTACTTGGGTTAACAATGTCCCACTAATAAAGCGTTTATGGTCACTCACCATCTCTGATTCTCTCCGCAAGTGCCTCGGCGCTGAAACCCGCAAAGACTACGTTGTGTGCTGCGCCTATACGAGCGCAGGCCAACATGGACGCCACGGCCAGAGGGCACGGGGGCATGTAGATGGTTACCGTGTCGCCCTTCTTCACGCCACGCCGCCTCAACAGGTTGCCAGCGCGACAGGTCATCTCCAGTAACTGCCTGTGGAAAGATAAACAATAACGCATGGTGTTGTGGGTGGGGTGGGGGTGCTGGTGGCTAAATCTGGCTGACCTGTACGTGACCTTGACCTCTGACCCTGGTTCATCGCGCTCCCAAAGGAGTGCTATCTTCTGTGGGCTGCTGTGTGCATGGCGGTCCAGGCAATTTACTGCATCATCATAATAATAATAATAATCGTACATACTGTACTAGCTATAAGGCCTGGTGCGTTCAATGTCACAAGAACTTTGCATTTCCAACCACATAACCTTACCGGACACGTTCAGCTTTCCTCCCTCGAACCATCTCACTTTGCCCCGGTCCAGATCGCAGTCCAAGACGGTGTGGAACGGACTGATCCAGTCGAGGCGGTGCCGCGCCACGCAGGACCAGAAGCGCTCCGTGTGCGCGACGGAGAACTCCTGGAGTCCCGCGCGGTCCCGCACACCCTCGAAGCCCGCAGCCTCCGGCATGAAAGCCGCTGCGTGGCTTTCCCTCCTCCGGCCCACCGCGCGCAGCAACCGGGAGCTGGTGGACGCAAGTCGGGCGCATCCGCGAGAGAACCACATCGCCAAAGTGGAGATACTGCAACTCCGGCTAGTTAGAAATATGACAGCTCAGCATTTCCCCGCACTGTGGAGGCATTGTTTTAACCGCCTCAAAAAGTTCCACAGGGGGAGGGGAGGGCTTGTGGTGCGTTCAAGGGCGGTGCAAACACAACGAATGTGCAATAGGAATCTTTTCCAACACAGAAAAACAATGATTTTGTTAAATATTGCATTTTAATCAAGACGGCAGTTACATATATACAAAGACACATCATACATTCCATCAAGTATGTACACAGACGTGGTCACATTAAAAGGGGCTTCCTACTGTGCTTGATGAGGTGATCCCAGGTCTTGTAGAGGTCAAAGGTCACAACTAGCTCTGATTTATCCCCCCAGGAGGCGGTGCGGCCCAGATTCTTTGTCGCAGCAGAGCTGACTTAGAAAGTCAGACATTAAATACAACATTTCATGTCTTAAGCCTGCATAACTCCATCGTCCATGTCCGCCGCCTCCTCCCCTGTCGAGCCGTCCTCCGCTCCCTCTTTGGGCCCGCACGTCCCGAGCATCTTGGCGTTGTGCTCCAGTGCCTTGGCTCGCAGCGTGGCGATACTGTTCACCCGCAGTTCATCCTTTGTGATGGGCGACATGTCACTGTTTGTCCGCTCCTTTTCATCCAACGTCTTCTCCTGTGTAGGCGGCGGTGTCAGTCTGTTTTTGTCAGCAGGGTTTTGTGACGTTTCCACAGACTTCTTGTGCATACCTAAACGAAAAATATGTTGCGTGTTTGCTTTTTTTGTTTGTTACAACAGCTCAGTTGACACTGAAATGAAATTTGAAAGTGATTCGAGTGGAAGACTGCAGCAAGTGGGCAGACTTCTTCTTAATCAATTAGGGCCCGCCTGAAAGATTTCACCTAATCAATTGACACAAGCAACGACAGGACAGCTGGTTTAATCTGTCGTAATGAAGTGGGATTATCATGGTATTGACGGCTGGCTTTTATCGACCGCTTGCTGTGTCTCCAAACAGTCTCACTAAATGACTAGAAAGTAAAAAACCGACTGCAACAGCACAAGTCAAAGATCCTCTATGCGTATGCCGGGATCTCTTCTGTTGCTTTGAAGAAGTCAAAGACCCTGTATAAGCCAGGAGCCCTCTGTTGCTTTTAAAAAAATCAAAGATCCTGGATATGCCAGAAGTGCTCTGGTGCTTTTAAGGACCAAGTGCAAGTGCATGAGTCAAAGATGCTATATATGCCAGGAACTCCCTGTTGCTTTGAAGAAGTCAAAGATCCTATATATGCCAGGAACTCCCTGTTGCTTTGAAGAAGTCAAAGATCCTATATATGCCAGGAGCTCTCTGCTGCTTTAAAAAATTCAATGACCCTCAAAATTCCAGGAGCACTCTGCTGCCTTTAAGGACCGAGTGCAAGTGCAAGAGTCAAAGATCCTGTATATGCCAGGAGAGTTCTGCTGCATTTAAGGACCCACTCAAAGAGCCTCTTTACCAACTAATCTGAGCCCCTCCCTCCAGACGGAGCAGAGGTATAATAATCTAACTCTATTGTCATTTAGTGGTGTATAAAACAAAGAAAAGCACAAGCTCAAACTAAATCCACAACTCAGCATAGGTACACTAATATTGGAACGACTTTGACCCTGATGTGACGTCAGTACGGGTGACACGAGAGGAGACCATACGCAAGATTGGGTCTGCAAGAGCGACACAGGATGAGATTTTAACATTGCTTTTGAGAAAAGCACAATGAAAAAGAAAAAAGAAAAAAACTCTTTCTGCCCGTTTGAATGCAAGAGCTGACAGGCATGCACATGGCAATATATTGAGGCCGGCAAAATGATCAAGTTCATTTTCATTTATTGTGTGATGAGTTTGTGAGTGTATGATCGTTCCGGCGAGACAGTTTTTTTTCTCAACAAGAAATCCTGTCACATTTAATTTTTGAAGATCTTGTGGCACACCTAGATGTCAAAGAGTAAAATAAATGTCTTTGTATATTGTTTTTAAAATTATCACCCTCATTTCCTAAATTGATATATTTACATTAAATTCACTGTTGTTACTAACATATACATGTACATATATATACACACAAACCAGTACTGGGCCCCTTGGGTTGATGTATTTTCTCAGTGTTCCCCATACCTTCATGTATTTGTGGCAGCCGGCCACCCTTGCCGTAAAATAATAAGACACCTGGTCTGGCGATAAATAAGAAGACATTGCAGGAGGGATTGGTGTTGCGACTTTATCACCATATTTAACAAGTGAACAGACCCCTTCTTCAAAAAAGCTACTAGCGACAAATCTAGCGACTGCTTCTGTGCCCCCTCCACTCCCACGCCACCGATAGTGTTTGTGTTTCGTCATCCGCCGCCTCGTCTTCATGTCAACAGTGACTGTGAGTCACCAGAGCTCACCTAATAACCACGGGGCGTACGACTCTGTGACGCCTTCCTTGGCAGACTTGAGGATGGATTCTGGGAGTGGGATGGAGTGTCGGACCATGGCGCCATACAGGCCGTACTCCGCCATCACACTGCTGCGGCCCCAGCACTTCTCCCGCTTCCGCCACTTGGCCCTGCGGTTCTGGAACCACACCTAATGAAAGTAAAAAAGTGGAATGGACCTGCTTAGAAACAGTGGTGATGATAGAAGAGGTGTGTCCAAACTTTTTGAAAACAAAAACAACATTTTGAAAATCAATGGATGGATATTTTTAGGTATTTGTTATTTAAATATATTTAAAGCCAAATATTTGTGTTATTATTAGCTACTAGTACCAAAGATTCTGCTTCTTCTCTTTACATTTATCCGTTTTGCTCTTGGTTAATTTTATTTCTTTTAATTTAATGTGCTGTGGGCCGATAAAAATAAAAAAAAAGCCGCGGGCCACAAATGGCCCCCGGGCTGCACTTTGGACGTCCCTAGAGAAACAAGAATGCTGACTGGATTTTTTTGCTTCCTGTTAATATCCAATAAACCCAGTATATGGTATGCAATTATTTATTTGTACGGATGTTAAAACATTTCCTGCACAATCAATACAGTACTGACAGGGATAGTTTGACCCCACAACTGATGAATTACATTTCTCTTATTTCCTGTGAGATGTAATAATTCCACATACAAACAAATCTTGAATCGGACTTGTTGTGTTGGTGTGTTACATGTGCGTGTGCATTCTGCTCCTTCTGGCTCCTTCAGTGCTGAGATTGATTTGGATTTTTTTTTTTTTAACCGAGCCAGACTTCGTAATAACCTCAGCAAGCTTGTGAATATGGATGAGGCAAAACGAGCATCATAAAATGGGCCAGGAGGTGGAATGAGATTGTCAGGATGTGTGTGTGTGGGTTGTGCAGAAACGGGATTAAAAACGATCAAAGCGGAGAAGCGGGGAAGCTATTCAGGTAGATCCGAAGATAACCTCCATCTCATAAAAAGATGGGCCTCAGATGAGCAATCATGCTTTTGACAGCAGTGTGAGTTCTCCTGTGTGTGTGCGTGTGCGCGACAGAGGTGACCCCAAGGGCAGGGAGGCTGATTGAAAAATAAGTTAATTTCCACAGGTCCCAATGGATAGGAGACAGGCGGTGGGAAATTAAAAGAAAAGAAAGACAGGAAGCGGGTGGCGGAGGCAGCCGACCAGCTCACCCGCGCTAATTAATTTCTCAAAGTTATGCTTTCATTTTTAGGGTCAGATAAATTCGCCACAATTAACTAATTACACTGACGTCAGCGCAGGAAAGGAGACGCTGAGCGATAGCCCCTTTTGTCTCAACCATAAAAGGTGTTCTTTTTTGAACTAGCATCCAATGCTCACCTGTATCCTGTCCTCCGGCAGCTCCGTCTTCATGGAGAGCATCTCTCTAGCGTACACGTCGGGATAGTGAGCCTCACTGAAGGCTTTCTCCAGCTCCTCCAGCTGATAGGAGGTGAAAATAGTCCTGTGCGGGGCGTCAATCAAAAACATGTTCACATACGAAACAGGTAATAACAAAAGACATGCAAGATATGTATTTCATTGCACAGCTAGATGTTTTTTCCCCATCATGCACACTAAGTTGAGATTTAGAAAATGATGTTGAGCTTTATCCGTAACATTTCTTTCACATAAATATTTATAATAATAATAGTTATTAATATTCGAGTTAAAATAATACAAACATACTAATGTTTTATAGCTACTTCATGTTAATAGAGACACATTATAAATGAGGCACATTCTGTAAAAAACACAAATATTGAATCGATTACAGAAGAGTCAATGTGATTTTTTTTTACCTGTGTCGTCTTTTCTTTCTTTTCTTGCTCTGGCTCAAAGAAGATTTGGAAAACGTTTTATCGCCAGGGGATAGACTCATGTCGTCAGAATCTATGAGGGGGAGACAAATGCTTTATATTTCTTCGTGGAATTCTGTTACTAAAATAAATGCAAGAAATGGAGGGGGCCATTCCTGGTAAATACACACAATAGGAAATGTTTTAAAATAAAACATTTACAAAAGACAAATAAATGTATCAAACAAAGTGATCATTTTAATTGTGGCCTACCCGAGTATGACATATTGTAATAAAGGGTCTTCATATTTACTTAAAACCTATTATATAATATTATAATAACACATAATATATCCTATTATAATTAGTATATTATCATTATAATTATTATAAGCACAACATACATGGAAAAACAGAATTGCTGGTATATTTTCGAGTGTATTTCGTGAAAATGAGACTAAAGAGTCATTTGTACAAAAATGGATTTTGATCTCACCCGAGCTCGCCGAGTTGTGCGCGTCCAAACGCGAGGTCCGATGCAGCGGCTGCAGGTGTACATTCTGCGCCTCGGACAGCACCTCCAGGAAGGCGGGCTGGCTGTAGAACGAGTGGATGCTTTCGGGCCCCAGCAGGCCCACGCCTAGCGCGCCGTGCCCGAGGGCCGACCTGGCGGCCAGGACGTGGGCCCTGTGGGGCAAGGCCTCCAGCGGCCGCCTCGGTGGGGTAGCAGCGGGCGGCGTCGTGGTCGTCATCGACGGTGGCGGCGGCGGCGGCTCCTTATTCAGGCCAAGCAGCTCCTGGATGCCGAAGCCGGTGCGCCGGTGCGCAGTGGGAGCCATCTTCCACGCGGGGGGAGGCTGCTGCGGTCCTCCGTGAGCGGTGGGGGTCTGTTTGTTCTCGGTGTCTGAAAGCACAGCCCCGTCCTTCCCGGTCATGATGCGGAGATTTCACTTTTAGTTTGCGGTCTGCCGCAAGCGGGATGCTCCTCTTTATCCGACCCCCCCTTTTGGTTTCTCTCCCACTCTCTCCCCCCTTGGTGTGCTTTTAATCCAGCAGGCACCAGGCAGCCAATCATCGGAGGACAGACTCCACATTCAACTTTGTTGGCCATGCATGAAATATAATTTTAATATTAACTTGTATCTTAGCATTCAAACAATCCTCTGTTGCTGGGCAGAAACGCATCATCTCATCCCTGTTGCCGTTTTTCTCCCTTTCGTTCCCATTAAGGTGATTTTAGGCAAATAAATCAGGGGAGAGACCAAAAAGGAGCTTATATACTTTCCCTCTGCTGTCACAGACCATCCCATTGAGCTCATCCGATGGATCCAAACAGCCGGAACAATCTCTCAACTTGGGGGAGGAAATCAGCTTAAAATGAAGCAGGATGCTCTAAATTTAGCAGGAAATAAATCCATTCTTATAGCCCAAAAACTGCAGAGACAAAATAGAAAAAGATTGAAAATGTGACGGAAAAACAACAGCCACATATAAAAGATGTGGGTTTTACTGTAATGTCTGTTTCTCATTTGCTTGAAATATTAGAAATACTACATGCACAATCATTTTTGCTACATGCACATGCAAAATCGAGCACTGTTATATTTGTAAAGGCACGTGTTATATGTCTGTTCACGCATATATTTTTCTATACCATAATAAAAATCATGCATTATTTCATTTTTTTTAAATGGACATCAATGTAATAGCTCAACATTTACCAAACCGTCTCCCGCAACGCGGGATTGATCCGTTAGACTCGACCTCTTGTCTGCCATCGCGCCTTGCTCCTTTGCATATTCTAATTAGGTCTAAGCAATGCAACCTTTTGTCTTTATAGACCGTGCATCTGTTGATATGTTATTAAGCTCCCCTTTTGCCCTCCTCTCCCGCGCTCTTTTAGCCCCCAACGTCCCAGTTTGGGGTATTTAGGGCACACCAGGGGGACAATTAAATAGGAAAGAGACCGTGGGCAATTGCCGCGAAGATATATAAAAACAGATTTCACTAAAACACCTCAATATACTGGTATAGACATTTCCTCTGGTTTTGTCACCAGTCGGCTTGTAATTCAATTAGCACGTGATCTGTGGCACACTTCTGGACGCACTGCGAATAAAAGAAGGAATGAATAAATAAATAGATGATTCCCGAGGGACTGACATGAGGCCCACAACACACTTAGAGATGGACGTCTGATAGGAGATGGTATCATGCATGACGCTTCTCACTGAGCGTCATCGCCCATCTGTACAGGCCTCGCTGCAAAACAAAACAAAAAAGAGATAACTATCTTATTCGTTTACATGTGCACTGATTTTTTTGGGAACGAGTACGAGATGCAAGTGTCATTAACTATATGCAAAGGGGCTTTCTATCATGATGTCACACCAGGAAGCAGAAACCGCAGGGGAGGGGGGTTTAATTTAGAAATTCAAAGTCCATTCAAAAAATTCAAACCGTGGTTTTAGGATACATTTTTAAAAATGAACATTTGAGTATGAAGGGAGGAAACTAATTCAAAGCTACACGGCCCTGTGTGAAAAAGGGATTTTAGCCTAAAGGTAATAAGTGGTTGGGCCACCCTTATCAGCAACAACTGAAATCAAGTGCAGAATTATTGTCATTTAGGCTGCATGGTGGCCTCACAGTCAGGAGATCTGGGTTTCAATCTCCGTTGGGCATCTCTTTGTGGAGTTGGCAAGTTCCCCCGGTGCGTGTGTGGGTTTTCTCCGGATACTCCGGTTTCCTCCCACATTCCAAAAAACATGCATGTTAGGTTAATTGGAGACTCTTAAATTTCCCGTAGGTGTGAATGGTTGTATGTCTGCCCTGCAATTGACTGGCAACCAGTCCAGGGTGTACACCACCTCCTGCCCGGAGTCAGCTGGGATAGGCTCCAGCATACCCGCGACCCTAATGAGGATAAGCGGCAAAGAAAATGGATGGATGGATGTTGTCATTCAGCCACATTGGAGGTTTTAAGGTCCTGTCACAGCATCTCAATATGACTCATTTGACTAGGCCACGTTTAAGTCTTCATTTGCTTTTATTCTATTCAGAGGTGGACTTGCTGGTATGTTTTGGATCATTGTTCTGCTGCAGAACTCAAGTTGGTTTCATCTTAAGGTCAACAACAGATGGCCAGACATTTTTGGTAGACGGCAGAATTCATGGTTACATCTATCACAGCAAGTCTTCCAGGTCCCGAAGCAGCAAAACATCCCCAGACCATCACACTACCACCACCGTATTTTACTGTTGCTATGATTTATGTTTTCTGAAATGCAATGTTACTTCTACACCAGATGCAGGGGGATGCACACATCCAAAAACTTTAGTCTCGTCAGACCACAGAGTATTTTCCCAAAGGTCTTGGGGATCATCAAGATGTTTTCCGGCAAAATTTAGACGAACCTTAATATATTTTTTTTTTCAGCAGTGGTTTTGGCAACCACTTTCTAAAACAGGGCAATGAAGTTTGGATTTCTGTTCTCCCTTAATAATAAAACGTTACATTTTATAAATGCATTTTGTGTCCAGTTGTGTTGTCATTGACTAATATTTAAATTTGTTTGTGTGACACACATGCGAAAAACAAGAAATCAGGACGGGAGCAAACACTTTTTCACACCACACTACTGTATTTTGTGTCCATGTGCAGCAATCTAAAAAGTTTCATTTAAAAATTGCATTTTGTGTTCAGTTGTGTTGTCAGCGACTAATAATTAAATTTGTTTGATTATATAAAACATTTAAGTGTGACAAACACTTTTTCACCGCACAGTACTGTACATTGTGACCATGTGCAGCAATTTAAAAAGAAGCAAAATAAATGCCAATTGAGAAGGGTATGCCTTGTGTGATGCTTTGCATTATTTTAAATTTTGTTTAGGGCTGTCAAATGATTGAAATTTGTAATCAGATTATTCACTGTTTTCAAATTAATTAATTATGATTTATCAACATTGGCATCTATGTCTGAAATATGCCCATTTTTACTGAATTTTATTGAAAGACAAAATTACAGGACACTCCATCATTTAAGTTGAATTATTGTTTTCATGGTTCATTTATCACTTTAATTTGGGGGTACATGTAAACGTTAGCAAAATAAATGGAAATATATGAATAAATACACACATATACATGTGTCTAACCTTTCTTTTCAATGAGACTGATCAAGTCTCAAGTCGAGGTGTACAGATGACAACGCTGAGGAAATGACCACTTGGTGTTCTACAACATGCCCTTAGTTTTCAGGGACGAGTGTTTAAAAAAAAAAAATCTTAAACTTTCTGCCAAAGCCAGAGCTTTATAAGTTTTTCATGCAAATGAACCTCATCATGGAGTTGACAAAAAGGCAAGACTGAAGTGATACATCATAGGGAAGTAAATGTTTTCCCGATGTGAGTCCCGATGACAGTGCGTTGAATGTGTTTCCATGGATGAGCGTTTTTATTTTGTTTTATTTACAGTAGGCTACGTCTTTTTTTTTTATCTTTTACTATAACAAAATATTATTGAATTCATATAAGCATTAAATAGTTATAATAAAAAGGCCACGACCACAAGATACAATCCAAAACATCCAAGAGGGTCAATTATGGCGCACAGGGCGGCTCCTCTTGAACACCTTTGTTTTGCGGGGACCAAAAATGGCTCCTCTAATCTAGCTAATTGCCGCGTCCCAGCGTTGGCCATTCAAGAGGAGGAGGCGCGTCAGCAAGCAGCCGTTGATGAAAACATCCCATTAAGGTGAGGACACAAAAGGTTCTCACAAAAGCGCCGCTGCCGACTCCAAGGTTTGGCTTCACGGGTGCCGGGCATTAATTAGGGCAATAACTTCATGCTATTGCCTCGTTTCCATTTCCAGAACCCAGATTTTTGCTATCCCTTGTTGCATGTGCAGATGTGTTACTGGTGTAATGAGGGGGATATTTTCATGGGAGAGAGGCCTCCAAAAAACAGAACTTTCTCAAAAGGGGTTGTCATGGTGGTTGGGCATAATCAGAAGTGACGTAATTACTCGGGCTCATTTCTTGTATAATTAGCACGCTCCCACAGTGGACAGGGACTAGCAGTTCAGCGGGAGAAGAGACTCGGACAGGCATGGCAGTGGCAACACAAAAATGGGGCCCCCGCTTTCTGCGTAATTAGGTGAGACAATGCCTTTGACTGTTTTGAGCGATGGCAGTGGCTCTGCGCTGGGGCCGAACAGGCGAGCGGACGCCCCGCGATGTACACCCTAATAAGCCCCTAATTGTCTACCCTGGATTCACATGGGCCGCCGAGTCCTGGACTCCTGCTGTGAGCCTTGTCCTTGTCCTTCTGAAAGGGAGAAATTGGAGTTGACTCGCTTGGGACCTCTAATGTTTGGCCCCCAAATGTCCAGACAACCTGTTTTAATGTCTCGTGACAGCGGGGCCTGACGTCCCGTTGAAAGGAGGCGCAAACACAACACTGAACTTCATCTGTTGCTGCTAAGAGAGCCTCATTAAGCCCTGTTTTTTCCCAGCAAGACTCAACTGCTATTCTGACTAATTTGTCAGGTTCACTTTCGGTTTCTTTGCCCCTTTACAAAGCAGATGGCTCAACAGGTTGCATATCAACATTGCAGAGTGAGCCTCCATACTGACACATATGTTTGAGGCCTCTTGCAAAAAAGCAGGTGGGACTCACAAAGGCTTAATGTACCACAACTCGCTCTGCTCTCACAGTCAAGGACGGCTTTCTGGCCTCAGGATGGAACGTCACTTCAATGTGCCCTCACTTCTTTAATTAGCTGTCAGTTGGTGCAAATGAATCAAGTCTTCGCCTAATTAAGCAATGCCACCAGGCAGCTCCCCTACACGGGCCATTGTGCCAGCGGCATGAGAAAACCGCAGCTAGCAAACTTGGTTTGGATCAGGAGTGCAACTTTAAGTTATGTATCATTCTTCTTCATTATTATTATTAAAGTTATTGTGGATTTGGGCATGTTGTACTAAGTACATGTCACCATTATTATGTCACAATAAAATCCCTTCAATATTCTACAACGTTATGCCCACTGGTTCCAAAACGGTTTTATTTTGACACGTACTAAGTACACTATCTGCATTTAATTTAATAGGCGGGGTTAATCTTCATAAATTAATCACAAGTTTGTCCTTAGATGGCCTTAAAGAAAAAGTGCACCTTTTGTGGAATTTTGCCCATCATCCACAATCCTTAAGTGAGACTTTAACACACACATCTTCCTCTTTTCTGTGCATTCTGAAGATCTAAAAAGAGCTAAAAAAGAGGCAGCTAATTAATGTGTGTAATCGGACCCAGCTAGTCCACCTAGAAAGCCCGCAATTAAAACCCCATCAACAAGCTTTTATGGTTTTCTATACAAGCTGTCAGCATGTAGAGACAGGCACATTCATGATAACATGTAATAATATTACACTATTTGGTCCTATTTTAGTCATTTTAAGCATTAGCGAAACTTCCTTTAATGGGTGCAATGACTTCACATAGCAACATGGAAAGGAACTCTACACCAAGCGTTAACATTTCCAAACTTAAAAACAAAAACACAGCAGCTTCAATATGTAGCGTTACCTTTCGGTAGTGCCCTGAGGCATTGTGAGCGAGTGTTCTTCATAAAGTCAAAACAACAAAGAAAGAGTACAGGGACACAATCTGACAAAAACATCTGCGCTCCTGTGGAAGTCTGTTCACAAAAGTGAAATAAATAAAACATCCTTGGCGCTGCATTTGTTGCTTACTGATGAGCTGAGAAGTGAACGCAGCAGTAAGCGTAGTCATTTGTCATAAGGTCGTTTCATGAGAAATCATACATACATAAAATTGAACAACATTTCCATTCAGCAGGACTTTAAAAGATGCCGAGAGGGTGATGGAGAGGGCAACAGGAGGATGACTAGCTTGTACTGTGATTATCCAAATATATTTGTAAATATATTTTGGTTGACAATGTACATTTTTCAAGAGCTGGATGTAACTATACGTTCCATTTTCCTCCACTTATCCAAGATTGTAGGGACAGCGGTCTCCCAGAATTCCCAGTCACTGGCAACCACATACAGTTCCACCGGGAGGACCCCTGGGTTTTCCCAGGCCAGATGTGAGACATAATCCCTCCAGCGTGTCCTGGGTCTTCCCCGGGGCCTACTCCCGGCTGGGCATGCCAGGAGGGACTAGTTGCCCGGAAGAGCACTGGCTCTACTCTACTCTCCCGCAGGCCGAGTTCCTCACCCTTGCCTTCACAATTATACAAATATAACAAATATTTTAAAACTTGGAATCAGTAGTAGATTACTCTGACACATGACACTATAAAAATATTCCAATACTGTTTCCTTAAGAATACTAGGATCACAAGAAAGTGCGCTAAAACTGGCATGGTCATAAAGAACCAATTTTCGATTTTAGAGAGGGCTCCCTTCCTCCTCTTTCTAAACAAGCTACTGTACAGCACCATCGCAGGCCATGATTGTTATTTAATGGATTACACATTCATGCCTGCTGCTCCTGTTCCCCAGAGAACTCGACGACAGCCTCGCTGCGTTCACACAAGTAAACACCCACCATCACACACACACACGCACACACACATGCAGGCGCTTATTTGACGGCAGTGTTTGTGCTTAAAATTCAATTACCCACTTATTGATACTTCTCCCGGGTGCTAAAAGAAGTGGACACGGTGCGGATGATTTCCCAGGAGGCTTTGGTGCGCCGCGCACATCTCCAGCTGGATCTATTTCATGGCTTTGCTCATCAGCGGCACACACAGATGGAACATAAGCGGCCATCGTACACCTGCACACACCGACGAACAGGTGATGCATGAGGAGGAACAGACACAGAATACACAACGATACAAATACATGACAAGCAATTACCACAACAAATAGAAATAAAATGTCAATGTTCTTTAAGTCTTCAAGGAGAACTCAAAAACATTTCAGCTCCCCAGAAAGCAAGCACAGCAGACATGGCATCTGTAAAGCTGAAGTTCACAGAGACGTTTATAAAATTAGAATTTCCAAATTAATACAAAAAGAATTACTGATAAAATCTGGGGTCCACTGAGGAGGTAGACAGGAAGTTAGCCAAAATATTATATTGTTCATATTATTACGTAATTTTTTTTATTATAAAGTAGGGCTGTGGGCAACAGTAACAGTGATAACTAATTTTTTCCTTAATTACGTTAAAATTTTAACGCATGCACATCAAGTCAAACAACATCCCTCTACTATGACGGCAGACGGCACCATATTTGCGTCTCCACAGACTCAGACAGAGTCTGCCGCTCTTAAATAATTTTATTCTGACCTGAACACATTGAGAGCAGAGCAATTCAGGCACCATATATGTATCTCCAACTCACAAACACATCTCTGGTCCGCCCATCCGACAATTCTGCAAAGTCACAAGACGATGTGTCCATGGAGACTCCGAAAATCACAAACACCCTCTTTAGTAGGCGGGTCTATGTGGTCTAAAATAAAAGAACAAAGAAAAACAGTAAGTGGATAGTCTTATCTCTCACTAACATAACCCTGCGGAGGTATAATTTGCTGCATTCAAGTATGCTCTGACATCCCACAAAATTCATCTACACTCAAAACATGCAAAATCAACTAAAGTAAGGTAGTGTCTTTGAACGCAACCTTTCAAGGCTCATAATAACACGCGTTAGGCAAACACATTTTCAGACCTGTGTGCTACCTTTTAGCTTGATGGTGATTAATCATGTTTAAATACTTAGAAAAGTGATTAATTTGATTTACATTTTTAATAATTTGACAACCCTGGTATAAGGCAGGTTTTTGGACATATTTGAATTATCGTTTGCAAAATAGAAACAATTTGTTTAAAAAAATTATACAACATTATATAATTTTGTACGGCTGTAAAAATTCATTTGCCAATATTATAGATTCCTGGTACTTTCTGCAGGTGATAAATGCCACTAATTCCATTATTACAATAATGCACAAAATACCTTTCCTATTTGGTTGTATGATTTACTTAATTGTAGCATTGATTAACTCGGAATATGTCAGCTATTTTATAACAAGGACCTGTATGCTACTACTTGCTCATAAAACCTAATGAAAAGAAAATACCTCACATGCGCATTGATATAGATTTCTTCAACACAAGCATCTACTTATAGAAGATTTAATTAAATTACTCTGTCTCCTAATACGGTTTGCCTGTGGGTAATTTGAATGAAATACCTTTAGCAAGGATTACACCACCGTCATTAATGTTCCCCTTGGTGTCTGGATTTTTATCACTGTAATAAAAATGACCAGTGATTATTGTTATTTTCTCCACTAACTAACATTTGCCTGGAAAATGTCTTCTGAGGGACGTCTGAGCCAAGCTTAGTTAAACCCAGTAGCTGTTCTAAGTTAACACCCTAGACATCAGTCCAATAGGTAGCTCCCTGCGGATTAGCCACGCGTCTCAAGGTCCCCTGAGACCCGGCAGGAGGCGGGAGGGTGGTGGGGGTTCTTCCCAGGGGACCACTTGGCTTGCCGCTGGCCTCATTCCCCGCTAATTACGCTGCTCATCTCCTCTCTTCCATGAGGATGCTAGCAGGCTGATGACAACCTGCTGCAGTGTGCATCACCAGCAAGCAACAGCTGGGGCTGCCGGCTGCATTCCAATACCCATGGGGGTAAAAAAAAAAAAAAAAAAAAAAAAAAGAATAGGCATGGTAGGACGACAGCATTCATTCACACCAAGCAGGAAGGGCTTCTAATGCCTGTTTGCACAGACATCCCATCTCCTCATGGCATGAAAAGGAAAAAATATAATACACCATGATGCTAAACACCCTCTGATGTGTCAGAATACAATTTTACACCAGCCCATGGCTGACACTGGATCGATGGGCTACCCCCTCCCCTGCCCCTCAACCCGCGTGATTGCAGCGGCTGTTCATTAGTGGCGGCCCTTGGCTTTGGTAGCAGGCACAATTTGTCAGCTGTAAATCTCTAAACTCCACCCACGTTTGCTCCCCTGTCTCATCAAAAAGCGGCTGTAAAGAATGAAGTCGGGGTGATGAAAAACAGAATTCGATTTATCTGTTCCTTCCTCATCCTCCTTCTCCTCCTCCTCCTCTTCTGAGGAGCTGAGGGCAAACAATGAACAGGACTGCACCCAGACACACCCATAAAAAGTGATGAAGCCACTGGATGACTATGAGCAGCAGACGAAAGACTAGATCATAATGGTGAGTGTCTCAGTATATATCCACCTCTGGTCCTGCAGGAAAACAAAACATAAGACACACGTGCACTGTCTACTGACACCAGATATATCCAGAATTTCCATCCATCCATCCAATTTCCTCCGCTTATCTGAGGTCAGGTTGTGGGGGCAGCAGCCTAAGCAAGGAAGCCCAGACCTCCCTCTCCCCGGCCACTTCGTCCAGCTCCTCCCGGTGGATCCTGAGGCGTTCCCAGGCCAAATGAGAGACAGTCTAGGAGGCATCCTAACCAGATGCCCGAGCCACCTCATCTGGCTCCTCTCAATGTGGAGGAGGAGCAGTTCTACTCCGAGTCTCTCACGGATAACAGTGCTCCTCACCCTATCTCTAAGGGAGAGCCCAGCCAGCCTGCAGTGAAAACTCATTTCAGCCGCTTGTACCAGCGATCTTGTCCTTTCGGTCACTACCCAAAGTTTATGACCATAGGTGAGGATAGCAACGTAGATCGACTGATAAATTCTTCACCACGACAGAATGGTGCAGTGTCTGTAGAGACTCCTCCACTTGAGGCAAAACTTCATTCCCGACCCGGTGATGGCACTCTAGGCTTTTCCGGGCAAGAACCATTGACTCGGACTCGGAGGTGCTGATTTTCATCCCAGCCGTTTCCCACTCAGCTGCGAAACAATCAGGCGAGAGTTGAAGGTCACAGCTCGATGAAGCCAACAGGACCATATAATCTTCAAAAAGCAGAGACTGAATCCTGCGGCCACCAAACCGAAACTCCTCAACGCCCTGGCTGCGCCTACAAATTCTGTCCATGAAAGTAATGAACAGAATCGGTGACAAAGGGCAGCCCTGGTGGAGTCCAACCCTCACTGTAAACGGGTCCGACTTATTGCAGGCTAAGCAAACCAAACTCTGACCCCGGTCATACAGGGAACGAACCGCTTGTATTAGGTGGTCCGATACCCCATATTCCCGGAGCACTCCCCACAGTATTCCAAGGAACCCGGCTGAATGCCTTCTCCAAGTCCATAAAACACATGTAGACTGATTGGGCAAACTCCCATGCACCCTCAAGGATCCTGGCGAGAGTATAGAGATGGTCCACAGTTCCACGACCAGGACGAAAACCACACTGCTCCTCATGAATCCGAGATTCGACTATCCGGCGGAACCTCTTCTCCAGAACCCCTGAACTTCCCTTGAACTCCGGGCGGATCTCACCCACCCGCAAGGCCTCTCCACCAAGGAGCTTTTTGACCACCTCGGTAACCTCAACCCCAGAGATAAAAAAACCCCACCTGAGTGTCCTCAGGCACTGCTTTCTTGTTGGAAGACGTGGCGGTGGGATTGAGGAGGTCTTCAAAGTATTCCTTCCACCGGTCCACAACATCTCGAGTCAAAGTCAGCAGCACACCATTTCCACCTATTTATATTATATACAGTGGTGTGAAAAACGATTTGCCCCCTTCCTGGCTTTTTATTCTTTTTCATGTTTGTCACACTTAAAAGTTTCTGCCCATAAAAAAGTTAATTATTAGTCAAAGATAACATAATGGAACACAAAATGCAGTTTTTAAATTAAGGTCTACGTTATTAAGGGAGGGAAAAAACTCCATATCTACATGGCCCTGTGTGACAAAGTGATTGCCCCCCTTGTTAAAAAAAAAAACAACTTACCTGTGGTTTATCACACCTGAGTTCAATTTCTGTAGCCAGCCCCAGGCCTGATTACTGCCACACCTGTTTCAATCAAGAAATCACTTAAACAGGAGCTACCTGACACAGAGAAGTAGACGAAAAGCACCTCAAAAGCTAGACATCATGCCAGGATCCAAAGAAATTCAAGAACTAATGAGAAGGGGCAATGACTTTTTCACACAGAGCTATGTGGGTTTGGATTTTTTTCTCCCCAAATAATAAAAACATTCATTTCAAAACTGCATTTTGCGTTTACTTGGGTTATCTTTGACTAATACTAAAAATGTGTTTGATGATCTGAAACATTTAAGTGTGACAAAGATGCAAAAGAATAAAAAGTCAGGAGGCCGGCAAATAGTTTTTCACACCACTGTACGTTTAAAAAAACAAACCCATAGAAAAATGACACAACACTGAAGCACAATCTATTGTTCAATTGGCAGTCAATGGGCTGAATGCAGCATATGAATGATGTCATAGCAGCCAGTAAATTTAGTTCAAAGCTTGGAAGAGACTCACATTTTTGCTACAGATTCCAGTGTTCCTGTCATAACTTTGACTAACGCTTTTGCAATAGGTACTAAACTAAAATGCTGGCACAACATGAGAGGTGGCGCAGCATGAGGACACGAGTACACCACTATCTGTATCCGCAGCTGTATTCGGAGTGGGCGGGACAAAAACCGAAAGTGGGCATGGTTTAATCAGAAATGGGAGAGCTGGTGTTAATGAATTTGGACATCAAAGTGGAGGGTTTATCTTGCATGAAAAACATACCTAATAAACGGAAACAGAGCCTACTTGAAGCTACTTTTAACATCTTTAAATGATGTCATAATATACTTGGAATAAATTCAGATACATCCGTGAACCAACCCATTTGGTATAACCCCAATATAGTCAATAGATAGAGGTATTAGTAGACTTCATCATGTAATTCATGAGAATTAATTTAAACCATCTAGTCAATTATCTGATTAATATAATATACTTAGAAGTACATTTTTAAATTACATTTCCTTAAAACATGCAATAACAAAGCCAACATAACCTTTGAAAGTATGACTTGTAACAATCATGAATTGAAAGATACACTTTTTAATCAAGAGGTGTTTAAAAAAAATGTACTTAATGTTTTATGGAATAATAAATAAACATTATTCTAGGAATGCAAATAATGCATGTATTAAGAAATTGATTACTGAATTTGGAAAAATGCCAATCAGCCTTTTAGCTGTATTAAAAACAGACTGTGTCAATTTAAAATTCCGAATAGATTGTATTTTACACCTTCTTGGTTGTTTAAAATGGGCACAGTTGTGTGTGTACCTTGTACTTTACACACTACTTTGTGTGTAAAGTACAAGGTAGCTGAAGGAACCTTTATGCATCTATTGTTGGAATGTCAGACAATAAAATAAATGTAGTCTAGCGACTTTTGATTCTTAAATATAGACATCCCAGTGACACCACAAACATGTATTCTTGGAGATCTGCATCAATTTAGTAACGTTTAATCAAAGAATAAAAATGCATTATAACAAAAACAGTAATATTGAAAACAAGGATGGATGCTAGTGGTTCAACAATGACTGATGTGCACATGCTATGGATATGATATCATTGGAAAGAACTGCATTTATATTAGATAATAGTGAGTGAGTATTTATGAATATGGGATTCATTACGTGAATTTATGTTAACCTTTAAATAGACTTTGATGTAACGAAAATGTAACGTTATCATTATCGTTATTATTGGTAATTGATTGGTGTGGCGTGTTTGTGTGTCTTTCTATCGATTGTTTTGTGTTGAATTTTGTCTCTTCTGGTGTTGTGCGGTTGAACTGGGATGGAGTTGGGGTTGTTGTTTGTTTCTTGTTTCTTTCTGTTGTTAATTAAATAACATTTTAAAAAATGGAAATGTGAGGGCTTAAATTGGTACATCCTATTAAGTTAGAAATTGACATGGATTGATCAGAAGTTGCTATATTTATTGTTCACTTGAAAACTATGTACAGAACTGCTTCAAAATTGAGATTTCAATTGTGTGTGTCTGTGTGTGTGTGTGTGATCATGCAAAAACCCAGTGATGACAAAGACTGAAAAAATCTGTCAGCCATGTTACCTGGAATTTTCTCAAAAGGACTGCGTTCGTTTTTCCAGCTGACATTACACCACCAGCTAAAGTTCCATCGGTGTGGCCAAGGTGATACCATTATTCACATGGAGTGGCAATAAGTTGATACCTAAAAGGTCTCCACACAGCTCCACCATTGATGGGTTGGCCAGGGAGTGGCCAATGGTGGCCACCACATAACTGCCACTGCAGCCAAAAAAAAAAAACCACAGGCAGTGACCGATGCAAAACAAGCTGTTTACAGCGCAGTCTTGTCAAATGCACTGTGTACGTTATGAAACAAACAAGTTCATCAACTAACTTTAAATATCATACAAACCGAAAGAAAGCAAAATAAAGAACGTGAGCTGGAATCAAGCAAAGCAAGCACAGAGTCTGCATTGTGTCTGCGTGTGAAAGAGTGAGAGGCATGGAGTGACAGTCTATTTAGGGAGGGGCAGTCGCTGTGCGTGACTGGCCAATCACAGAACATGAAGAGTGCAATACATAAGTAGTTACCCAACCGAGGATTTTCCTTCATCACGATAACGGATAATGATGAGCTCTATTTGTTTGATGCTCGTACTCTGCAAAAATACGTTATTTGAAACATTACACAGTGAAGACAGTGAAGCATTATGACATGGGCATGTTTCTCCTACTATGGTGTTGGGCCTATTTATCACATAGCAGGGACCATGGATCAGTTTGCATATGTCAAAATACTTGAAGAGGTCATGTTGTCTTATGCTGAAGAGGACATGCCCTTGAAGTGGGTGTTTCAACAAGACAATGACCCCAATCTCAATAGTAAACGAGCAAAATCTTATGTTGTTATGTTATGGAGTGGGCACCCCAACCACCGGACCTTAATCCAATGGAGAACTTGTGGGGTGACATCAAAAATGCTGTTTCTAAAGCAAAACCAAGAAATGTTAATGAATTGTGGAATGTTGTTAATGAATCTTGGAGTGGAATAACAGCTGAAAGGTGCCACAAGTTGGTTGACTCCGTGCCACACAGACGTGAAGCAGTAATAAAAAAGTAAATATTAGTTTAATCATTCACAGGATTGCCAAATCCAGGAAACTAAAAAGTTTGTACATAGTTTTGAGTTTCTAAAGTCAACGGCAGATGCTGCTATTTTTGTGAACACACCCCTTTCTACTAATTGCACAGTTCCACAGCCATAAGAGCGTGCATATCATCAATGCTGGGTCCTATTTGTTTTCTGAGAATCTATTGCAACTAATGGTAACTTGTTGCCATGTAGGAATAAAAAACATACTAAAACAGTGATTTATCTGGTTAGTCGCATTACACTGCTATTATTTAGAACACTACTGTACATGTACTACTACTACATGGGTGATAAACAAGAACTAAGCGCTAAGAATAACACTTAACTTAAAACTGTTATTTCTAATTGCAAGGCATGCTGGGTAGTACAGCGGCAACAACAATATGAACTATGTCAAATAAAACCTTAGTTTTCTTACTATTATTACTAGTCTGGTTTATGTTGCACCACCACACCGAAAAAAGTTCCTAGTTTGTGTAACCTTCACTGACAATAGCAATAAAAGATTCTGATATCAAGAGTATGTTAACGTCTCATTTACTTCTCTGACGACCTCCTCAACATACTGTAATTCGCAATTGTGCAAAAATGTGACAAACATGATAAAATGCTGGGAGAAAGAGTACCACAAGCTATCCAGCATGCCTTGTAGTGGGAATATATTGGTTTTTTTGGTATGGGTATTGTGCATAGATATTATTTGTATGCCCATAGGGTGCAGTGGGTAGGTTACTTTGTGCGTTGTGTGTGTTGCTTGGATAGCTTTTTCGTAAAAGCTACAGAATGTCTCTCGCCAAGCGACCTTAGCATGCCAGAATAACACAGCAAGTAATTTTTCCGGCTACAATTTCAATGTTTAAAAAAATGAATTTAGAAATGCCCGTTGGGCCGAACTAAGATGCTTGACAGGCCCGTGGTAGCCCGCGGGTCGCAGTTTGCGCACCCCTGGTCTAGGTACTACTACTAGAACGTCTAGAACAGGGACAACCCACGGCTCTGGAGCCGCATGCGGCTCTTCAGCCTCCTTGTTGCGGCTCATATCGCTGAACGCAGTGCATTTTCAAAAAGAATATGAAATATCTGACTTGCCGCCAAGACCGTGAATGCATCTAGACGATGAGTTGAGTCTAAAACAAGTTACTGCCCAGTAAAATAAAACATTGTTATTAACGGGAGCATAGCAATATGTTTTATAACGAGAAGTGCACTGTAGTAGTGACCGAAAGGACAAGATTGCGGGTACAACAGCAGAAATGAGTTTTCTCCGCAAGGTGGCTGGGCTCTCCCTTAAAGATAGGGTGAGAAGCACTGTCATCCGGGAGAGACTCGGAGTAGAATCGCTGCTCCACCTTGAGAGGAGTCAGATGAGATGGCTCGGGCATCTGGTTAGGATGCTTAAACGAACGCCTTCCTGGGGAGGTGTTCAGGGCACGTCCAACCGGTAGGAGGCCTCAGGGAAGACCCAGGACTTGTTTGAGAGACTATGTCTCTCAGCTGGCCTGGGAACGCCTCGGCATCCGCTGGGAAGAGCTAGACGAAGTGGCCGGGGAGAGGGACCTCTGGGCTTCCCTGTTTAGGTTGCTGCCCCCGCGACCCGACCCCGGATAAGCGGAAGAAAATAGATGGATGGATCAAAGTGCGCTGTAGCTATGTTCTCACAAGCTGCAACCGGCTAATTGCCACGGTGGTAATTCAAGCAATGACAGGTTATGTGCAGCGGCAGTTGACTGTGCACTCACAGCTGGAAACAATATGTGCTTTCACTTGTAAAGTTGGATGTTTGGCTATTTGGCTACGTAGCTACAGCGGTAGTGCTCGCTCTCCGTGCCCAGCCTGCGCTCTCACGGTGCGGCGAGCTTGCACGGGAAGTGCCACTCCAATGCTGGCTGTTTTGGTGGGCACCGTCAATAAATTACTATTTTGGTGAAGAAGAATACAACACCAGAAAAAATCTCCCGTTCCCGACGACGTCAGAAAAACAGTTTTTTCTAGTTTTGAGAAAATAAGGTTTGGAAAGTTGCCAACACTGGGCTATTACATGAGATGGGAAGCCATTCACAGTTCATTCACAGAGATGCAATAAATAATTGTTTATAAAAATATCAGAGCATATATTCTCCTAATAAAAAAAATTATCAGGAAATTTTTCAGAAAATAAAAGAATGTCTCTCTTTGCAAAGACAGTCAAGAACCGGATCAATAGAATGGTTAGTGATGACAGTTCAGTGCAGACATAACCGGTATTAAGCAGACAACACTGATATGCAGATATACGAACTCCGATTGGCTTTTTTTTTAATCTTAAAGTTGGCTATTTTTTTTGTAATTTGACACAAATCAATTCAATGTTTAAATTAGCTCCGAGTAGGTCTACACGTGTAGCTGTTTGTTGAATTTTGTGCTTCTAACAGTTAACATTACAAAAGATAAAAAAAATTAAAGTTTATAAGTTTTGTAATGTTTTGCGTCTCAACATTTTTTTTTTTTATTGGAAGAAGAGACAAAATGGCTCTTTTGATGTTAAAAACTGCTGACCACTGGTCTAAAACGAGTATGCGGCTTATCTCTTAACAACATCAAAAGTTAAGACTTTACACTGCATAGTCTTTAAATGGTCTAAATCAAACAAGTAAAGCCACAAATTCACTATGATTATGCACTTGTGTCGTCATGTTATTTCTCATTTATAAGCGCTTTTGGTTAGGGAAGCGCCCAATTTAATGAAACAAAACACCACCTTCCCATTAATGAAAAAAAGGTTGTCATCAATCAAAGCAAGGGGGCGTCTGGTTGCGGAGCAAGGAAGGTAAGCTAACACTGCCACCGAAGCAGTCCTATTGGGGATATTTAAGTAATGTTTATGCAATAGGTCCTTAAAATTAGAGCAAACTCCTGTCATGTAGAGGATCTTTTACCAGTGTTTTTGCAGTGGGCACTTAACTAGCTGAACTAGCATAATAATAGTGAAGGAAGAAGTCCCCCCACACGCCCAAACCTAATGTGGCTCCAGCACAAACAACTTGAAAATGGCCCTAGTGTAATATGTAATATACATGTACTTATCTTTGACAAATGCCAACTTTATTGATGACTGCTTAGCAGGCAGGGCAGGACCTAATGTGACACAAAATGGATGACAGTAATAAAAATTGCATTATAAATATAGACATTAGAACACAATAAAAGAAAATAATTAAAAAGCAGTGTTAGCATTAGGTATATGGACACAAACTAGCAACATTGGAGGGAGGCTACAAACTACCCATAAATACAATCGTTCACAAATTAAGCGTAGGCATCCCATAACTGGCTACATTTGGAAAATTCACAAATTAAAACACAGATTAATATAATCTTAACCTCGCTAAATAAAGACAATTAACTCACGGTGCTGCTGATTCCAAATAGGAGGTTAGGCTAATCTAGTAGCCAGACAATAGCACTTAGCTAACATAGCTAGCACTGCCGTTAGCATTAGCATGTTCGACATTATTCAAAGGTTGCCACAGCCACGCTATTATATGAGCACACCTCTTGCACTGACAGTGCAGCCTGTGCTAAATATTTGCTTAAAGTCAATATACAAGTCCGTTACGTGGTTTAAAGGATTTTCACATTCACTTTGAACAACTTTTGTAGCGCAGATATTTTGGAATTTCTTCTTCGTTTTTTGTTGCCTAGGTAAAGACGTGCGCCCTCTGCTGGATTAAATGGAGCTTGAGAAATGCATGGGCCTTCCACGAACTACAAAAACGTCGTTCGCACCTCATTAGTATTCATATTATGCAATGTGCTTTGCATTGCACTGCAACCGAATCTAGTAGTGAATAAGTAAGTCATCCATCATCTTCTTTTATTGTTTTGATGAGAGCAACAAGACATCTTAAAAAAAAACAAAAAAACAAATTATTTACCATGTAATTCAGTTTAAACCCCAAATTGCCTATTTAACTTATTTTTACGTCTATATAATGGACATACTGTATTTTGGGTAAATGTTGTGGTCACGCTTTTTCAGTTATGTTAAGAATGATATTGCATGAAGACGTTTTTATTTACAGTTACACCAAAGTATTTCAGCATCTTGATGCTTGTTGAATCAACAATCGTCATCATTTTAATACAGTAGTAATGATAAAATCTAAATATTAAAAATGACAGATTACTGATGAAACTATTGATTAAACAGCGCGTAAAAAAAACAAACAGGGTGTACTCTCCACAGCACAACGGGTTTTATTCCATAAAACCACCGGGCCGAGTTTGTTGTTCTGTTATGTTGGATTCAAAAAAAAAAGGACTGAATTTTGTGTTTGGTAGTGTTTTTGTTGAATTGATATATGACTCTAGCACTACTTTAGATCTGGAACTAAGCTTACTCCTCTTTCAAGGCAGGGGCCACTCACATAGCACGTTTAGCATTGAGGACAATGCATTGCTCTATAAAGGCAGGGGCCACTCACATAGCACGTTTAGCATTGAGGACAATGCATTGCTCTATAAAGGCAGGGGCCACTCACATAGCACGTTTAGCATTGAGGACAATGCATTGCTCTATAAAGGCAGGGGCCACTCACATAGCACGTTTAGCATTGAGGACAATGCATTGCTCTATAAAGGCAGGGGCCACTCACATAGCACGTTTAGCATTGAGGACAATGCATTGCTCTATAAAGGCAGGGGCCACTCACATAGCACGTTTAGCATTGAGGACAATGCATTGCTCTATAAAGGCAGGGGCCACTCACATAGCACGTTTAGCATTGAGGACAATGCATTGCTCTATAAAGGCAGGGGCCACTCACATAGCACGTTTAGCATTGAGGACAATGCATTGCTCTATAAAGGCAGGGGCCACTCACATAGCACGTTTAGCATTGAGGACAATGCATTGCTCTATAAAGGCAGGGGCCACTCACATAGCACGTTTAGCATTGAGGACAATGCATTGCTCTATAAAGGCAGGGGCCACTCACATAGCACGTTTAGCATTGAGGACAATGCATTGCTCTATAAAGGCAGGGGCCACTCACATAGCACGTTTAGCATTGAGGACAATGCATTGCTCTATAAAGGCAGGGGCCACTCACATAGCACGTTTAGCATTGAGGACAATGCATTGCTCTATAAAGGCAGGGGCCACTCACATAGCACGTTTAGCATTGAGGACAATGCATTGCTCTATAAAGGCAGGGGCCACTCACATAGCACGTTTAGCATTGAGGACAATGCATTGCTCTATAAAGGCAGGGGCCACTCACATAGCACGTTTAGCATTGAGGACAATGCATTGCTCTATAAAGGCAGGGGCCACTCACATAGCACGTTTAGCATTGAGGACAATGCATTGCCTCATTTCAGACAAACTGCTGAGTTTCCATGTTTAAGACACCAGTTAGCAACAAATGCTACCCGCTAGTATCCCTTTCTTCTTTTCCTCGGATGAGCTAATTGTGCAAAAATACTGTTTGACAGTTGATGTCATGGCCTGACCACGGACTGAGGTGCAGTGGAGAGTGAAGACACGTTGCTGGGGTCCCATTCAGGATGACCTTTTTGCTGCAGTTCCAGGTCAGGAAATTTGGGTCAGGGAACAATGCACACTGTCAGATAGATGGTAGCAAGGGGTGTTGTAACCCAGGACCAAGCCAAGCCCAAGCCTTCACGTTGAATCACTCAACAAGTTAGCATCACATCTCAAAGACACAAATATTTACATTTTAAGATGTTTTTTATTTTCTGATAGACAATATGAGACTGGCTGAAGTAATTAAGACACAGGACAACAAAACCTTTGAAACCCCCTTCCCTTCTTCTCACTGAGGGGACACAAGAGACGAAAGGATGTTTTCTATCTCCACTTTCTCCTGGTCAAGAAGCTGCTCCAACTGCTCGCCTTTCTGGAGCAATGACTTAATGGCTTTAGCAAACTCATCTATGTTGTCTTCATCCGCCTGAGGGTCAACATTTGTCTCATTCTGCGACGACGAAGGATGCCCGTCATCCTGAGGATCGAGGTTTGTCTCATTCTGCGGCGAGGAAGGATGCCCGTCATCCTGAGGATCGAGGTTTGTCTCAGTCTGCGGCGACGAAAGACCCTCGTCACGCTGAGGTTCAGCGGCGGTCTCATTTTGTGACGCTGGACGCTCAACATTCTGAGGTCCAGCAGTGGCATCATCCTTCAGAGGGTCAAGATTAGTCTCATCTGGCATAGCTGGTGCAGTGGACGCACCTTCAGCAACTTTCTCATCCTCCTGAGGTTCAATATTTTTTCCATTTCCCACAGTCGGCTTAAGGGTCACATCTCCTTGAGGGTCAGTGTTAACGTCATCTTCATTAGGTTGAATATTTGTCTCATTCTGCAAAGATGGTGTAAGGGTATCATCTTCATGAGGTACAACCAGGGTCATATCTATCTGAGGTTGAATATTTGTCTCTTCCAGCAAAGCTGAAGCAATGGTCAGATCCTGGTGAGCTGCAGGAGTCTCATCCTCGAGAGTGACAGAGGAGGGCTGTGTCTTAACATCCAGAAGATCTGCAGTTACCTCATCTTCCTGGGGTGCCGTAAGTGTGTCATTCTCCACAGGTTCCACATTGTTCTCCTTGTCATATCCTGAAGCTGTTTTCTTCACGTGATCTTCCCAAGGTGCAGTTATGTGATCCTTTGCTGGTGAGGCAATCATGTTATCCTGAGGTGATTCAGGGTCCTGGTCAGCTGCTTTTGTCTCATTCTCCTGAGGTGCAATGTTTGTCTCCTCCCCCTGAGAGGTATTCTCATCCTTCACTTCCTGGACTTCTAGAGATGTATCATTCTCTTGAGGAACCACATGTGTCTGAGATTCTGAAGTACCCTCTTCTTCTAGAGTAGCTTTAACTGTGTGACCCTCTTGAGGTGCAGCAATTGAGTCTTTTGCAGACTTTGCATCCACCTGAGCTGATGTTGAAGTCTCTTCACCCTGTGGTGCAACGTGAGGCTGTTCCTCCTGAGGTGCAACATCTATCTCAACATCCTGATGTCCTGATGTTGTTCCATCGTTTTGAGATGTAATTATTTGATTTACTTGGGTTGCAGGACTTGTACACTCCTCTCGAGGTCCAACAGATGTTGAATCCTGCTGTGGTTCTTCTTTCTGACATGCTGAAGATGGTTCTTCCAGCTGATGTTGAACACAGCCCACCAGAGCAGCTTGAGGTGTCCAGTCCACCAGTGTTGCAGTCCTTATGTCCTCCTTCTGAGACTCATTCTCCAAAGCCCTTTCATCTTGTGAATGTGCCTCTGCTGTCTCATCTTCTTGCAGTGCAGCAGGTGCCTCACCTTCCTCACCTCTTTCAAACTGCTCCTGAGGTGTTGAAGTTTTTTCTTCAACCCCGATTGCGGCATCTTCTCGAGGAGCTGCACTAGTCACATTCTCCAACGGCGCTGCCTTTTCTTCAACTTCTGAGGTTTTGTCCTCCGGAGGTCCAGCTAACATCTTTTCCTCTTGGAGCATTGCATTTGCCTCTATCATTGCAAGTGCTGCAGATGTTGCTTCTTTCAGAACTGAGGCTACAATCTCCTCCACCTCAAGTGTAATTTGATTCTTGTCCTCTTGAAGAAACACCTCAATGTTCTCCAGAGTTTCCTGATCCTGAGATTCATCGATTTCATCCTCCGACTGCAGTGGTGCGGAGGTGTCATCTACCGAGAGGCCTCCAGGTGGCATTGTCTTGTCAGCTTGATGTCGCAGGTTCATCTTCCCGAGGTGAAGCCACGCTTTCATCATGAGCTTTTTCATGTTGTAGGACTCTAGTCTTGCTTGTTTCACATCTCCTGGAGGTTGCGCAAGGCTCATTTCATCGTCAGCTGCATGCGGCATGTCTGCCAAAGCATCGTCTTCCAACAACTGCAGCATTGCGGTAGTCTCATCTTCATCAATGGCAGCAGTTGTGTGGTCCTCTTGAAGTCTTGCAGATGCTGCGTCCTCGTAGACTGATGTAGCGGTCTCATCGTCAGGGGACGCAGCGGTGCTCTCATCCTTGTGAGGTTCTTGTTTTATCGTGTGCCCATGGAATGCAGTTGTGTGATGCTCCAGAGCTTGGGTTGTAACAATCTTGAGATCCTGAGGTGGAGTGACGCTCTCCTCTTCATGGTATTTGACATCTGTCTTGACCTCCTGATGGACTCCTTCCTGTTCCTGGAATGCTGCTTCCATCACTGGTAGTGTGTGTGCAGTTTTCTTATCTTCCATCCATTCTTTATCATTTGTTGCCACTGTGGTCTCATCATCCAGAAACGTGACAGCCGTGTCATCCACCAGAGGGGCTAGAGTGGGCACCTCCTCTTGAGGTGATGCAAATGCCTCGTGGTCCTCAGGTGCAGCGATGGTCTCATCCTCGTGAAGGACTCTTTCCTGTTCCTGCAATGCAGCTTCCAGCACTGGTAGTGTGAGTGCAATTTTATTATCTTTCATCAATTCTTTTTCATTTGCTACTTCATTCTGTTGCTCTTCTGTGATTGGGGCATTTTTCTCATCCTCTTCTGATAATGCAGCAGGCCCATCATCTAGTAATGCCTCCTCTCTGGTGACTAAATGTGTCGGAATCTCCTGAAGAACTACAGTGGCCTCATACTCTAAGAAAGTGACATCCCCCAGATGGGCTAGAGTGGGTACCTCCTCTTGAGGTGCTGCAAATGGCTCATGGTCCTCAGGTGCAGCGATGGTCTCATCCCCACAGGATTGAACATTCGCCTTGACCTCATGAGAGACTCTTTCCTGTACCGGGAATGTAGCTTCCAGCTCTGGTAGTGCGATTGAGGTTTTCTTATCTTCCATCCATTCTTTGTCATTTGCTACTTCATCCTGTTGGCCTTCTTTGATTGGGGCAGCTTCTGCAGATATTTTATGGGTCTCATCCTCTTTTGATGATGCAGCAGGCCAATCATCCAGTAGAGCCTCCTTTTTGGCGGCTAACTCTGTCGGAACCTCCTGAAGAACTACAGTGGCCTCCTCCTCCAGAAACCTGACAGCTGCATCCTCCACTTGAGGTGATGCAAATGGCTGATGCTCCTCATGTGCAGTAAAGATCTCATCCTCATAGGATTGGATGTCTGCCTTGACCTCCTGAGGGGCTCTTTCTTGCTTCTGGTATGCAGCTTCCACCACTTGTAGCCTTGCATTTGTGCTGTCCTCCAGAGAAGCTGCAGTGTTCTCCTTTTCCTGAACTCCTGCAGGTGACTCTTCCATCCATTTGGTTTTATCATTCGCTACCTCATCCTGCTGCCTGGCTGTGATTGAGGTGTCTTCTACTCGTCCCTCAGGGGTGTCATCCTCTTGTGATATCACTGCAGTGTCATCACCTAGGGGTGACTCCTCTTGGGGTACCAGATCTTTCGGAACTTCCTCATCCTCTTGAGATGATGCAAAAGGCTCATGGTCCACAAGTGCAGAAATGGTCTCATGCCCAGGAGATCCAACCTGCAGGACTCTTTCCTCCTCCTGAGATACAGCTTCCACCAGTAGTTGGGTGGCAGTGCTATTCTCAAATAAAGGCATAGACGCCTCATCTTCTTGAACTCCTGCAGGTGACTCTGGTCTCTCGGGAGTCTCATCCTCTGATGATTCAGCGGGTTCATCATCTTGCCACAGCTCCTCTGGGAGTTCTGTTTGAAGCCCTTGAAGCTCTGCAGTGGTCACTTTCCCCGAAGAAGCTACAGCTGCGTCCCAAAGTTGAGCCATGTCCTCCTGAGGGGCTGTGGTTTTCTCATCTTGTGACTTCGGAACGTTCTTGCCCTGATGCTGACGTGCTTTACGCCTCACCCTGGGATGGCCATGCTCTGCTTTCTGCTCCTCGCTTTCGTCCTGCTTGGCCGCAACGAGCTGGCAGGCCCTCTGGTAGGGCGTTTTGTGTTTCTGGATGTTCCTGCGTTTCCTCTGCTTCTGTTTGGTGGGCATCTTGGCGTCCGCCTACTACAGGTGTGAGTCAGAATATGGCGCTAATTGTTATTAAGTATTACCTATCCTCGCCCCCCCTCCTCCCCCCGTGCCTTAAATACAGTCATTGTCTACAAAGCTTTAAGAACCCTTTGTCACCAGAGACGTCACAGAAACCTACGCCTGGCGTGACGTCTTTCTGGAGGTGACGTCACGGCGCGTCAGGCGGGTAAATAAACGCTTTAGTGTCGCCTCAGTAATACAGTGGGAGGCATTTTTTGTTTTCATACACACCTAACCCAAATCCATACACCCCGATCATGAATGTTTGTGACGCTTAGCGCAGAGAAATGTGGGTCTTTTGCCCTCTTTAAGGAATACTTTCTGGGAGTGGATAACAACACAACGGAGTACATTTAGTCGGGGAACTGGTGGCGGTGGGAGGAGGCGTCGCTAGTGACACCTTGCGGTTGCCAGGTGTAACAGCCAAACGGAAAGTAGTCTAAAAATTACACTCCTCAAAAAAACTAGAGGAACGCTTTGAAAACACATCACATCTAAACGGTGGGGGGGGAAATCATCTTGAATATCTTCCCTGATAATAAGTAGATGATGTATTAGTAACAAAATCATGCCACATAATTTGATAGAAATGAAAATGATCACCCTATAGAGGGGGGAACTCAAAGACACCCCAAAAATGAAAGTAAAAAAATGATGCAGCAGACTGGTCCATTTAGCCAAAATGTCATTGTAGCAACTCCAAATGCTTCTCAGTAGTTTGTGTGGCCCCCACGTGCTTGTACAACATTGGGGCATGCTCCTAATGAGACCACGGATAGTGTCCTGGGGGATCTCCTCCCAGATCTGGACCAGGGCATCACTGAGCTCCTGGATAGACTGAGGAGCAACCTGGCGGCGCCGGATGGACCTAAACATAATGTCCTAGAGGTGTTCTATTGGGTTTAGGTCAGGTGAACGTGGGGGCCAGTCAATGGCATCAATTCCTTCATCCTCCAGGAACTGCCTGCATACTCCAGCCACATGAGGTTGGGCATTGTCGTGGATCAGGAGAAACCCAGGCCCCACTCCACCAGCGTGGGTTCTGACATTGGGTCTAAGGACTTCATCCCGATACCTAATAGCAGTAACGGTGCCATTATCTAACCTGTAGAGGTCTGTGCATCCATTCAGGGATGTGCCTCCTCAGACCATCACCGACCCACCACCAAACCGGTCATGCTAAATGATGTTGCAGGCCGCAGAACGTTCTCCACAGCATCTCCAGACCTTTTCAATCTGTCGCATGTGCTCAAGTTCAACCTGCTGTCATCGGTGAAGAGCACAGGGTACCAGTAGAGTAGTTGCCAATTCTGGTGGTCTATGGCAAATGCCAATCAAGCTCTACGGTGCTGGGGAGTGAGCACAGGGCCCACTACAGGACGTCAGGCCACCCTTATGGAGCCTGTTTGTGATTGTTTGGTCAGAAACATTCAACCCAGCAGTCTGCTGGAGGTCATACTCTGGCAGTGCTCATCCTGTTCCTCCTTGCACAAAGGAGCAGATACCGATCCTGCCGATCCTCTCTCTCTCCAGCTCTCCTGGAGTAGCTACCTGTCTCCTGGAATCTCCTCCATGCTCTTGAGACTGTGCTAGGAGACACAGCCAACCTTCTTGCAAAGGTACGTATTGATGCACCATCCTGGAGGAGTTGGACTACTTGTACAACCTCTGTAGCGTCCAGGTACCGCACCATGCTATCAACAACCAAATGAAAAACTACAGCAGTAGAAAGTCAGTCAGTAAAAAATCCGCCAAAAGAGATGAGGAGTCAGTGGCCTCAACCTGGAAAACCATCCCTGTTTCGGGGTCTGTCTCATCGTTGTCCCTCTGTTTTGTTGATTTCATTAACAACAAAGTAGCTGAAACTTATTACCAACCTTCTCTGCTACTTAACAGACCAGATCAATATCCCAGAACTTTGACTGATAGGTTACTAAACTCTGATTAAAAAGTGTTCCTCTAAATTTTTTGAGCAGTTATATTGTAAAACAGAAATATTTTGCTTAGGTTTGATGGGAAAAAACAAAAAAATAAAACCCATGTAAGGTCATTTGGAAAAAATATTTAAGATTCTATTTTAATATCTTTAAAAAATAATTGTATATTGAAACAAATCCTGAGTTTTTATTGTATAAAACATACATTAAAAATGTTAAGTCAAAGTGATCTTGTGTGGGTTGTACGTGTTTATTTTCCCCCACAAATTCACTTCGTATTTTTAACGATTAATATACAAAAAGAAAAAAGCCTCACTGAAAATGTTTTGTGATATAATAATTTAAAAAGCACACAGACAGCACAGACCTCCGCCAAGCTGTTCTGGATCATCATATATGGAATTATTCTATTATCCGGATAAGTCTTTGATATTTTGTAGAATCTGTTGGAAACTTGTCCTGTACTTTTTTCCCCAAGTGCGCTGACCATTTTTTGTGGCGTTATATGGACAAAAGTAAAAAAAATGGTCCTATCTCGCAACGTAATCTTTTCTTCCATATCGCATTTCTGTCAATTCCTGAAATATTTCTCCCAAATCCATTTAGGAATTTTCAAGTTATTTTGAACAGTCAAACATAAAAACACATAAACACAGGGAAAAACAACCGCTGCGCTGCGCCGGACGGAGGAAATTAAACAATACAACACAATTTTAATTACTGGGCTACAACTATGCCCCATGACTTGCACAGCATGTATTTAAATATTCATCATGGAAAAACATCTAAATTTTATTATTGGCTTCTTTCAGATTCCACTGAAAACGTCTTTCATGTCGTTTTCCTCTTGTAATCACCAAGTAGTATTAAATTCCTATTACAGGGATGTTTTCATTTGACTAAAAAATTGCATTTTGCCTCATGTCCTCAGCCGAGAAAGCACCTTTACCACCTGCGAACAGAAAGAGACTTATATGAGCGACTCATCACGCAAAAAGGTGACATCTACAATACATGAAGCGTCAGCGGCATCACTCACTGGGATGAACCAGTGCACCCGAGGCCCGTATTTGAGCTGAGTGCCAAGATTCATCTTACTGGCAGGAGCCAGAGCGTGCAGGTGAAGGTGAGGGACGAATGACAATGGGGGAACATGAAAGCCCAGCATGTGGTTTGTGTGTGATTCAAAGATTACAAGATGACTTCAACTCTATCACAATGTACATCACTGGGTGTGTGGCATAAATTTACTTGGTATCTTCCAGGTCTTTCACTTTATTTTTCTCTAAGATGCTCTTTCCCATCTTAGCCATCCGCTCCACTAGCAACAAACAAATCAATCAGAAGGTTCACACACAGGACCATATAGCGACATCTAAAACAAGAGAGATAATGCTTACTTATGAGTGGCACAAACACATCTAGTGCTTATGAATAATAATAGTTATGAAGCTCCTAAGTTTAACATACCCTTCACTCTGGGGGCGTCTTTGATGGGCCTGTCACAATAAAACATTTTGCTGGACGATAATTGTCCTACAGATTATTGCCGATAAAAATATTAATATTATTATTGTTATTTTGAGGCCATTTTTTATTACTAATAATGCGAGCACATCGTATCAAAAGCAATAAACTTAGCCATAAATTTCTCAAGAGTATTCAACATTGTAATTGCCATGTCATGAGCTTTAAAACGAAATAAAACAGACAACATAATAGATTGAAAAAAACAGACAAAAAAATTATCTGTCTCCTTTAGCAAAAATTGCACTGAAATAAAAATCACAATTCATTATTTTCTAATTTTGAGTCAGTGTCCATCCATTTTCTTCCGCTTATCTGAGATCGGGTCGCAGGGGCAGCAGCCTAAGCAGGGAAGCCCAGACGTCCCTCTCCCCGGCCACTTTGTCCAGCTCTTCCCGGCGGATGCCGAGGTGTTCCCAGGCCAGCTGACGGACAGTCTCTTAGTTCTCCAAACTGGACAGTCTCTCCAGCGTGTCGGGGTCTTCCCTGAGGCCTCCTACCGGTTGGACGTGCCCTGAACACCTCCCCTGGAAGGCTCCGGGAGGCATCCTAACCAGATGCCCGATCCACCTCATCTGGCTCCTCTCAATGCGGAGGAGCAGCGGTTTCACTCTCCCGGGTGACAGTGCTTCCCACACTATGTCTAAGGGAGAGCCCAGCCACCCTGCGGAAAAAACTCATTTCGGCCGCTTGTACCTGAGAACTTGTCCTTTTGGTCACTACTGAATCAGTGTCACTTTCATAATTAAAGCAGAGAAAGAACCCTGAAAAAATGTGAAGGTGTCAGAGTTTGGTTCGCATTGCCAGTAATAAGTCGGACCCGTTTCCAGTAAGGATCCGGACTCCGCCCACTTTCGTGGATGGAATTTCTAGGCGCAGCCAGGGCTTCGAGGGGTTCTGGTTTGGTGGCCACAGGATTCAGTCCATGCTTTTTGCGGATAATGTGGTCCTGTTGGCTTCATCAGGCTGTGACCTTCCACTCTCGCTGGATCGGTTTGCAGCTGAGTGTGAAGCAGCCAGGATGAGAATCAGCACCTCCAAGTCCGAGTCCATGATTCTTTCCCGGAAAAGGGTACAGTGCCATCTCGGGGTCGGGGATGAAATCCAAGAGGAGTCTAGGTACCTCAAGGTTTTGTTCACGAGTGGGGGTACGATGGAACGTGAAATGGACAGGTGGATTGGCGCAACGTCTGCAATGATTTGGACTCTGCATCGGTCCGTTGTGGTGGAGCTGAGCCGAAAGGCACTGCTCTCAATTTACTGGTTCCTACCCTCACCTATGGTCATGAGCTTTGGATAGTAAGATGGCGGGTGCAAGCGGGCAAAATTAGTTTTCTCCGCAGCGTCTCCCTTAGAGAAAGGGTGAGAAGCACTGTCATCCGGGAGAGACTGAGAAATGGGATGGCTTAGGCATCTGGTCCGGATGCCTCCCAGAAGCCTACCTGGGGAGGTGTTCAGGGCATCTCTGACCTGTAGGAGGCCTTGGAGAAGACCCAGGACACAGAGAAACTATGTCTCTCATCTGGCCTGGAAATGCCGGGTGGCCGGGGACAGCGAAGTCTGGGCTTCCCTGTTTAGGCTGCTCCTCCCGCGACCCCGACTTTGGATAAGCGAAAGAAAAAGGATGGATATTGTAATACTGGAAATGGGTAAATCCAGTATCACAATAGGTAAATGGGTCAATGGTCTTAGTCATGTAAAGACACTCGGTTTACCAAAGAGATCCACTGAAATCATTTTTAAATAAAAACTGTGCCTGCTCAAAAAAAGCAACTGTCTAACTAAGGGATGACCAATGGATCATATTGTCACATTGCCAATAATTGATCAAAGACTTCTGACTAATCAATCTGCAAAGGACAAGTAAGAGAACACAGCAAAAAGACTTACCAGTGGGAATGTTTTCCTTCCGTAGAGCTTTACAGTTGTCACTGTGAGTCCTGGTAACGACCAGGTAACGACAGGCAGCACCGGGCTTCGCATCCCGGAAGCACACCAGCTCACACTCCTATGCACAAACAAGCTTAAAAAGAAAGCAAAAAGTACAAATTAATTACCTTTACTTACGCTCGGGAGGATTTCTGTGTCGCTCTGGTGGTTTAAAAGTGGATCTTTTTAAACGCAACACAGCAGGGTGTAGGTGGGTCTGCTGCCAGGACAACCAATCGCTGACTGAGCCAATCGAGCCGGGATGCTGCTGCGTTCACGAAGCCTCGGAAATTCCACCTCGCCTCAACATTTTGTTAACAAACGACATCAACTAAATATTAAATCAGGCCCTAATGATATCCGCCTAAACGGAATCGCTGAATTTGCCAATAAAAACGGAATTCACTCTTACAAGCGGAATCTCGCAGAAACTGACATCATGTGAATGAAATGCTGTCATCGTGAGAAGGAACTTGTGTGGAATTATATACCCAGCGCGCCGCTCAATCACGGCGGAATCTCATTACGAACACCAAACTGTCCGCTCCAAAACTAAACATGTTCAAATGACGTTGAAAGGACCTCCTCTTAGCTTCGCTTCCGCTAGCATGCTAGTTTGGAAGCTAGCACGTTATGTGTGCGACTCGGGTTGGAGGAGTATATTTTCACCGTGTTGTGGTTTACGGCTCAATGCAGTGAGTAATGTAAGGAGCGTGTTACAATGCCCAATGACGACGTGCAGGTTCTGAGTGGGAAAAAGACGAGAAGCGCGTTTGTTTTTGCACCCAGGTCTCTTTCGCCGTAAACAGACATTCTCACATGTGCCGTTTGACACAATTCTAACTGTAAACGATATAAGCGTGCCATAAAAACAGATCTCCCAAATGCAGTTGGAATTGCATGAGTGAATACATAGGCCTTAATCACAAGCACGGCCTTTACAGTTGAACATTTTGTAGCAATGTGTGCAAAAGCTGACATCCCATCTGCAAAGTTAGCCAGGCTCCATCCATTTCTCAATTATTCATTTTCTATACCGCTTATCCTCATTAGGGTCGTGGGCATGCTGGAGCCTATCCCAGCTGACTTCGGGCAGGAGGCGGGGGTACGATTCAATCGCAGGGCACATACAGACAAACAAACAGTCACACTCACATTCATACCGATGGACAATTTAATCGCAAATTAACATACATGATTTTGGAATGTGGGAGGAAACCGGAGTACCCGGAGAAAACCCACGCACGCACGGGGAGAACATGCAAACTCTACACAGAGATGCCCAACGGAAATTCGAACCCGGAACCTCCTGACCGTGAGGCCAACATGCTACCCATTACGCCAACATGCTACCCATTACGCCACCGTGCGGCCCCATTTCTCAATTACTGGGCTAAATTGTCCATTTATGTATTATTATGTAGTATATTTTTGCCATTTAATTAACATTTCATTCCCTCAGCCAAAAATCACACACATTATGCTGGTAAAATTTAAAAAAAATGGAATTCATAGGGTCCTATTAAATATATTTGTTATAGTCAGTTGTCCTACACAATTTCCCATAATAAAGGTGTACCCAATCAAGTGACAGTTCTTTATTAACGTGTTTTACATTTTCATTTGCCATACTGACCAGAAGTCCATAATGAAAAACACTTAACAGCAAAGCTAGTTTATTATTCACAAACAAAAATGTGCAAGTCAAATATAAGCAGCAAAAGATTTAATAAGGCAGAGGAGTTTATACTGTGTAAAAATAAATATTTCAAAAACAGATAATTCCTACGTGGAACAACATTGACAGGCGTCCACAGTTACCTTTAAGGTCCAGTAGGTCTGTTTATTGCAAGCAAGTGATTCTCTACATCACTAGTAGACCATTTCAATATAGTCCTTGGTAGCAGCCGCAGAATGGGGTAACACTTTTTAGCCGCTTCCTTAGCTTTTTTTCCTACAAAGAGGGAATGATATGACTTTGAAAAATTGTGCGTTAAAGAAATGTTAATAACAGATGCAAAAATAATTCTATTTTACATCTAGAAGACGTTTGGCCAAATTTTTTTTACACAAAAACAAAGAACCAACAAATTAAAATTTTGGTGTAAAGGCAGATAAACCTGTTAATTTAGTTTTTTAAAAAACAAAGTAAATAGCATTGAAATAAACAATTAAGAATTGTTTCTTTAATCTATGAAGACGTATGTATGTGGTGCAGATCAAAATCAAATGGACCACGAACAACTTCAGTGTTGAATATATGGTATTGTTTAGGGTTAATACAGTGAGGGAAAAAACTGTTTGAACCCAAGCTGATTTTGTAAGTTTGTCCACTAATAAGGAAATGATCAGTCTATAATTTTATTGGTAGGTTTATTTGAACACAGAGACAATGACAAAACAAATCCAGAAGGATGCATTTCAAAAAGAGTTATAAATTAATTTGCATTTCCATGAAGGAAATAAGTATTTGATCCCTTTGAAAAACATGCTTCACTACTTGTTGGCAAAATCTTTGTTGGCAATCACAGACGTCAGCCGTTTCTTGGAGTTGGCCGCAAGGTTTGCACACATCTAAGGGGGGATTTTGGCCCACTCCTCTTTGCAGATCCTCTCCAAGTCATTAATGTTTTGTGGCTGATGTTTGGCAAATCAAACCTTAAACTCCCTCCACAGATTTTCTATGGGATTAAGGTCTGGAGCCTGCCTAGACCACTCCTTGCCCTTATATGCTTCTTCTTGAGACAATCTTTTGTTGCCTTGGCCGTGTGTTTTGGATCATTGTCATGCTGGAATACCCAACCACGACCCTTTTTCAATGCCCTGACTGAGGGAAGAAGGTTCTCACCCAACACTTGACGGTACATGGCCCCATCCATACTCCTTTTGATGCGGTGCAATTGTCCTGTTCCCTTGGCAGAAAAACACCCCCAAAGCATAATGTTTCCACCTCCATATTTGACGGTGGGGACGGTGTTTTTGGAGTCATAGGCAGCATTCTCCTCCTCCAAACACGGTGAGTTGAGTTGATGCCAAAAACCTCAATTTTGGTCTCATCTGACCACAACACTTTCACCCAATCTTCCTCTGAATCAGTCAGATGTTCAGTGGCAAACTTCAAACGGGCCTTTAGATGAACTTTCTTGAGCAGGGGGACCTTGCGGGCACAGCAGGATTTCAGTCCTTCACGCCGTAGTGTGTTACCAACTGTGTTTGTGGTGACTATGGTCCCAGCTGCCTTGACATCATTGACAAGTTCCTCCCAAGTGGTTCTGGACTGATTCCTCACCGTTCTCATTATCATTGAAACTCCACGAGGTGAGATCTTGCATGGAGCTCCAGACCGAGGGAGATTGGCAGTTAATTTATGTTTCTTCCCTTTGCAAATAATTGCACCAACTGTTCTCACCTTCTCACCCAGCTGCTTGGCGATGGTCTTGTAGCCCATTCCAGCCTTGTGTAGGTCCACAATGTTGTCCCTGACATCCTTGGAAAGCTTTTTGGTCTTGGCAATGGTGCAGAGTTTGGCATCTGGATTGGTTGATTGCTTCTGTGGACAGGTGTCTTTTATACAGGTAACAAGCTGTGAGGGCTGCCAATGTCAGCTTATTACCTGTATAAGATCCACCTGGGAGCTAGAGATTTTGCTGACGGATAGGGGATCAAATACTTATTTCCTTCGTGGAAATGCAAATTAATTTATAACTTTTTGAAACGCATTTTTCTGGATTTTTTTTTAAATCATTGTTCTCTCTCAGTGTTCAAATAAACCTACCATTGAAATTATAGACTGATTATTTCCTTGTTATTGGGCAAATTTACAAAATCAGCTGGGATCAAATAGTTTTTTCCCCTTACTGTATCTCAGAAGACGTACAACTTGGTGCAAATCTAGATACGGATGCAGATCCAGGAGAAAAACTAAACAACAAAGAACATACATTTTCAGTTCAAGATGCGGCACTGTGTGGGGTTTCTCTTCATGAATAAAGCATAAATGCTGATGTCAATTTGGCATGAGGTGGTTTATCTTTCAGGCTGTACAATTTGGTGCAGAAACGCATTGGAAGCCACAGTCATAAGCATGCCGAACCTGTAGGCGGCAGTACTAAAATTCTATCCGATCAGAATCCTCCTCTGTCAGCCCCTCACTTCCACAAAACATAAAACATGGCGCCAAGCTCGTTCTTATGGACTGACAGGGAGGTAGGATAACTTATGAATGTTGATTTAGAATACAAAGTCAACAAGACGCAGGAAAATATTGTCAGTTCTGAGTGCATCCATGTTGTTTCTGATGTAAATACAGGTCGGATGTGTGACGTTACAGCATATGTTGTCGCAGGAAGTGACTTTTGGAAACGCAAAACTCCGGTTATTTGTGCTCATATGCAAAAATATAACCGGAGTTGTCTCCAAATCTACACTTTGGCCGGAGGTTTTAAAACCTTTGTTATTAGTGCCTTTTTTCTGTGAAAAACCTAGAGAGGGTTAATTGGTTATTATTTATTTCAGAAATTGTGTTATTTAGTTAATTAAAAGTGATATTTACTTTCTAACTTTTCTGAGAGGGTTATTAATATTTGGTTATGTGTGGCTGTCAGGAAAACAATACAGTAGATGTTTGCGTTTAGGCAGCCCTGCGATAGTCACATTTTTTCTGTTACGAACTGACCCCGGAGAAGGGAAAAGTTATGTGGCCCTCAAATTAAAAACTTTGGGGACCTCCGGTCTACATAGTCAACCAGTATACTTACATTAACAAAAGACTCTGTTCCAGGTGTGAATTTAAACTGCATGCCATGTGAGATCTGACTGGCTGGGGCGAGGACATGGAGGTGGAGGTGACCAACTGAAGTGTAAGGAGGTTGGTGGAATCCCAGCCTAGGCCAAAAAAATATGAATTAAAAAAACCTGAATATTTCAAGGCTATTCTACTGCAAGCGTACGACAGAGGTTGCTTTCACCTGATATCGGTCATATCTGTGACACCTTGGTCACGGAGTACTGCTCTCCCCATTTCTGCCATGTCTTCAACTAGAAAATACACAAGATGATTTTGTGTTTCCCAGTTATTGAGATGGTTTTATATTACTGTAAAACACACTGACCGAGTTTGATGTGTCCACTGTGCAGTAAGTTACAGTTTTCTATGTGCTGGACGGGAACAACCTGGTAATGATGAGGAGCAGCCGGACAAATGTCCCGGAAACACACCAGTTCCACATTCTTTTGAAGGTGAACGGACAGAGATTGCTAGTTTACACAGAAGCCATGAAATAAGCGTTACGTACGACGGAGTATTAGGACCACGTAAAAAACCCGAGATTTCGAGATTAAAAGTCGTAATTTTAATTAAAACTATATTCATTTCATTAATAATCGTCTTGCGTTAGGGAAGCTTTTGGTACAACAAAATAGCAAAACAGAGCAGTTGGGCTTAACAAGATTAGCATGGGTTAGCATCATCTCGCCTGTACCCTCAGTAGTCCGCCCCCTCCACATAAGGCCCCCCGTTTCACAGCTGTCTCGGGCAACGCCTGTAGAGTTATGACTTTACTTTCGGAATATTGCGAGATTTGCTCGTAAACGTACGAGGTAAGTGCCGAAAAAACGACTTTATACTAGAATTCTCGTGATTTAATTACACTGTTCTAAAAGGCATTGTCTGCGACAGCTCAAAGAACGCGTGAACTTTCGCCTGGGTCAAACAGTCCGCCCCCTCCACAAAAGGCCCCCGTTTCACAGCTGTCTCGGGCAATGCCTGTAGAATTATAACTTTACTTTCGGAATATTACGAGATTTGCTCGTAAACGTACGAAGTAAGTGCCGAAAAACGACTTAATACTAGAAATCTCATGATTTAATTACACTGTTCTAACAGGCATTGTCTGCGACAGCTCAAAGAACGCGTGAACTTTCGCCTGGGTCAGAGGCAATATCACTTTTTCCTCGTAAAATTACTTTTCTCGTAAAATGAAACCTTATGTTTATGTGTCCCTAAAACGCCGTCGTTAAGTACCCGCGATACCGAATCAAAACAAATGATCCAAAACATTTTCCTACCTTTTGTAAAATGTCCGCTTCTTGGTCTTGACCGCTGGCAATTAAACAGAAAGTACAACGACGTTCAACACGGAGTTTTGTGTCGTTTGTGTCCATATTTTTCCGACGGCGGACACTTCCTATTTTCCTCGCTGCCGGTGACGTAGGCAACACGAAGATCGTTGAGAGGCACGAAGCTCAGCATCCGGGTTGATTGAGAGTAAAAGTGTTTTCACGTTGCTTTTACAGCGTCAACACTTCAGGGGCGTAGTTAGTCATTTGGGCGCCCAAGGCAAACCCAGGCAGTGGGGCCGTCCACATCTTTATACTGAAGGTCTTCCGTGTGGGCAGCAGAAAATCCTTCTGGGGGATCATTATTCATCGACAAGTGAATAATCTCAACTAGACTACAGTTCGGTAGTTTGTATAAAAACTTGTTTCCTTTCGCATCTTCTTCTCTGCTTCACTGGCGCAACTCCGCTTCATCGTTCTCCAAACTGCACTAAATTTGTTACTGTCCAGTAACACGGTATAGTCATGGAATGGTCCATTGCATGAGAAGGGACATGGTAGCAATCAAAATGATTGCTATAGTTTGCACATTTTGGTGTGTTTACCTAATGGTAAGGCCACTCTGGTGCTTATACACTATAGTTTTACTATGTACACTTCATTTTCAGCTATATTGCCAAGTACTGTATTACCAAGTACCGTGATTCATTGGTTTTCTTGAAACTTACAACAATACACTTGACTTAGCAACAGAAGACACAATTTTAATGAATGTATACATAACATTCAGGTATAAAGTAGGTGCAATAACAAGACAATAATAAATACACCCTTACTCACAGAAGACAGCAGTTTGGGATTCACGAGAAAAATAATACTTCGGGCGCATTCACAGTTACAACACAGCTCATTTACACATGGAGCGCTAACTAACAACAACAGTGTATGGAGGACAATATATCCATGCACTCACTTACATAACATGATCGTAAATAATTTTTTTTGCGTGATCTGAAGTTTTAGTTCTTGGTATATAAAGAGTGCACCAACGGATCCCTTTCCTTTTGTAGTGGTGTTCGGAAAACATTCTGTAACAATTTTTTTTTTTAAACAAATGCTTACATAAATCCCCCATACAGTGTTGGGCTAAATCCCGTAGTGCAAAAAGTAACAAGCTGATGATTCTTCTACTGTTGGGGTGTCCAAAGTACAGTCCGCAGCTTTTTTTTTTTTTTTCTTGGCCCATAAATAAATTTGACTGAAAAGAAAATATGCTGCTATCACTAATACAATATGGGCATATTTGTTTTTACATGGGTTTGAGCTTGAATAATATCCAAGTCGTCCCTGCATCCTTTTATTTTTCTTTAGGCGGCCTCCTAGAAAACATAGTTTGGACACCCCCGTTCTACTGGCTTTAAAACACAATAACAGTAAATGGATCAGTGATAAAATTGTTCATCCCACCAAGTGCTTGTTGGGTTGCATCAGGCTGGTAAACACAAATAATAAAAGTACAACCATAGAGAAAAAAAACATAACAAAATATGACAACTCACAAAGAATATTTTTGGTCAATGCAAAAAATGGTGGTTTGGGTGGTGCAAGGAATGACAACACTTTGTGGTTCCTGGTGATGAAATGTATCAGTGTAAAGTCAAGGTGGCATTGAGAGGAGGTTGAACATTCAAATAGTAAATAAAATGGTGAAGGGTGAAAAATCCTCACTGGGCATCGTCCACGTTCTTCCATAAATCAGGTCCTGTACATTCATACAATGGCTTTTATTTCACACTAAAGCTTTGCGGGGGGGATGTCTTTGTTCTCTTTTTCTCCATTTCTCAGAATGATGCGGCACTAAGGCAAGTCTGCATGCTGGAGGGAAAGCTGGAGGCAGCTAATGAACCGAGAGCGACAGGTTGAGGTCTTACAATCACAAAAGCTCAACCCACCTTCTAGAAACGACTGCTTTCTGCCACAAAACATTAAGCATCAAAATCAGGCAGCTAGGCTTTACCTCCAAGCGGTGCTTTAAAAGGATCTGTGAGAGCAGACGGTGACGCATGTCTGTGGTGGGCGGCGGGGCGCTACTCGAAGATCCACACCTCCAGGCTGTGGATGTTGAAGTCCTGCTGGGTAGAGAGCGGTTGGTTGTTGAAGGTGGCACATTTGGTGGTGGTGCCTCGGTACAGCTCGGCATCGAGCCACAGACCCAACTGACCACTGCGGTGCCAGGAAGTGGGAAAACAGGAACAAACGACAACAGCAAATGTGTGTCAGCGTGAAACATTCCTGTAATAATTGAATGTTTTAAATTTAAATATTAAAATTTTACAGAGATTTCTTCAAAATGCAAAGATACTTGAGAAAATATTGCAATGCGAATAATTTAACATTAAATATAAATTAAATACCAAATTCATATTGCTACTATGGCGTTAACACGTGTCCTTTAACGGCACAAATATTGCTGACGTGCCATGTGTGCACGTCCCTGTTTGACAACACCGTTGTTTGAGGAACGACAGCGACAGCAGCTAGAAGCGGGAAGAAACCCTGAGCAGAAATGGGCAAAGACAAGGGTATTTTGAATCCCTGGCAACAAGACCCAAAGTTATTTGTGTTGCTGTGACTTGAGTCGCTTCAGGGAGAAGAGGGAAGTTACTGGCGCACTCCAGGTATTGTTTTCATTGTCATTTATGCAGTGGTACCTTGGCATAAAGTGTCCCATCTAACGAGTGTTTTTAGATTCGAGCCGTCTCTCTGCAAGCTAAAATTTAGGCTAGGAGCTGCTGGCTATCGGCATTGCCGTTCCATTTTCTTCCGCTTATCCGGGTTTGGGTCGCGGGGGAAGCAGACTCAGTAGGGAAGTCCAGACTTCCCGGTCTCAGACGACCTCTTCCAGCTCCACCGGGAGGGACACCAAGGCGTTCCCAGGCCAGCTGTGAGAAATGGTCCCTCCAGTGTGTCCTAGATCTTCCCGGCTGGGCATACCCGAAACACCTCACCAGGGAGGCGCCCGGGAGGCATCCGGACGAGATGCCCAACCACCAACTGGCTCTTCTCGATTTGAAGGAGCAGCGGCTCTACTCTGAGCTCCTCACCCTATCTCTTAGGGTGAGTTCAGCCACTCTACGGAGGAAACTCATTTCCGCCGCTTGTATCCGCAATCTTGTTCTTTCGGTCATGACCCATAACTCATGACCATAGGTGAGGGTGGGAACGTAGATCGATCGGTAAACAGAGAGCTTTGCCTTTCGGCTCAGCTCTCTCTTCACCACGACGGTCCGGTACAGCGACCGCATTACTGCAGACGCTGCACCGATCCGTCTGTCGATCTCACGCTCCAACCTTCCCTCACTCGTGAACAAGAACCCGAGATACTTGAACTCCTCCACCTGAGGCAAGACCTCACTCCCAACCCGGAGGGTACAGTCCACCCGTTTCCGACTGAGAACCATGGCCTCGGATTTGGAGGTGCTGAGTCTCATCCCAGAAGCTTCACACTCAGCTGCAAACCGCTCCAGTAAACGCTGAAGGTCACAGCCTGATGAGGCCATAAGGACCACATCGTCTGCAAATAGCAGAGACGAGATCCTAAGGTCACCAAGCTGGACTCCCTCAACACCTTGACTGCGCCTAGAAATTCTGTCCATGAAGATTATGAACAGAATCGGTGACAAAGGGCAGCCTTGGCGGAGGCCAACGTTCACCGGAAACAAGCTCGACTTACTGCTGGCAATGCGAACCAGGCTCCTGCTTCGATTGTACAAGGACCGAATGGCACGTAGAAGCGGACCATCAATCCCGTACTCCCGGAGCACCCCCCACAGGACACCACGAGGGACACGGTCGAATGCCTTTTCCAGGTCCACAAAGCACATGTAGACTGGTTGGGCAAACTCCCACATACCCTCGAGTACCCTTGCAAGGGTGTAGAGCTGGTCCAGTGTTCCGCGACCGGGACAAAAACCACATTGCAACTCCTGTAACCGAGGTTCGACTAACGGTCGTACCCTTCTCTCCAGCACCCTGGAGTAGACTTTCCCAGGGGGGCTGAGGAGTGTGATCCCCTATAGTTGGAACACACCCTCCGGTCACATTTTAAAAAAATGGGGACCACCACCCTGGTCTGCCAGTCCAGGGGTACTGTTCCCGACTTCCATGCAATGTTGTAAAGGCGTGTCAACCAACACAGACCCCCAACATCCAGAGCCTTGAGGAATTCCGGGCGAAACTCGTCTACCCCTGGAGCTTTGCCGTTGGGGAGTGATTTAACTACCCCAATTACCTCATCCACGGTGATAGAACTGTCCACGTACGTATCCTCAGACTCTGCTTCCTCTACGGAAGGTATGTCAGTGGCATTGCCGATGAGAGCTATTCGGGATGCTAGCAAATGCTCTGCCATTGACACTAGCATTATAGGGATTGTGCATACAGTACATTTAAGCCATCTCATTTATCTTCTTTAGTATGGTTTGTGCAAAACTTTAACAGGAATAACATCAAATTTAAAGCACTTAATTACTACAGAACCACCATCCACCTAGAGTTTGTTTTTCAGGGAAGTTGTGTACCACAAATATAAACATTAGCACTCAATAAGGTGATCAGATATCTTTATGAATTCCCACATAGTATCAGCATTTGGGAACAAATATGAGGTACAAGAAAAAGGGTAAAAATACAGTACAGTAGTCTTATCTGTGTAGCATGTGAGAACAAAGAGGGTGCTTTCAAGGATCGCCAAACAGTGGGACGCCGCTCGCATTAACAATTCAAAAACCATTGCTACACAACTTTAAGTATTACTCTAACCTTTTAGCCGCCTCGTTTTTTTTACGATACTATTTCAAAAGGTTGTAAACTGAAAATGGTTAGAGCAATTTTGTGAATTTGGTGCTTAAAGGGCTATTTCCAAAATGTGACCAAAGTATAAAAACATTTGAGCACAACTGTACATTAAGTGTTAAATATACTAATATAAAATGGATTTTTGCAAACTTCAAACCTTCTGCAGTTAATTAAATAGACATGGCCACAATATGGAGAAATACAGGACAAGGTATGACCATAAAGTGTCTCTCTGGAAATGATTGTACCTTCCTCCTCCCATCTGCAGTGAGTCGATATTGCCTTTGACAAAGTAAGAGTTGTCGCCTGTCCAGCGGTAAACCTGCAGACAAACACGATGAGAGATGGTGCAAACATGCAACACGCAAAACGCTAGCACAAACCTTGATCTCGGGACAGAAGCTGTAGAGGAACGTCTCTCCGGTGCCGTAGCAGTGCTCGCTCACTCTGAAGGGATGAGTGGAGAACGCCCCAAAGAGCTATATTCAAAAATAAACACTGATAAAACCCAGTGGCGAGTACATGGCATACATCCACATGGAGTCTATGCCTACCTGGTTATCTAGGTCCTTGATGACCAGCAGCACTGGACTGTCCACGTCAGCCAGGTTCCTGTAGAGAGTCTTGAGGCTGGTGCCGTGCATCACAGTGCTGTAAGCCAGCCTCCACGAGTAGCCCTGCACACGGGCCGGCAAGCGGCAGGCCAGCTAGACGACCGAGATCATCAGACAGGTCACAGACAATGCAGAACCGCTATCTCACAGTATACCCCTCACATTTCAGAAACGATTTTTATGACAGGATATCTTCTCAAGGGACAAACTATAAAAAGGAAACTTGGATCGTATTTAAAGTACTGTACATATAGCACCATCAATTTGCTTCCCATTGAAAATGACTCAACACACAGCTATGAATGTCTAACTAGCTGGTAACATGAGTGATTATGGTGGTGTTAGTGTCATGGTCTGGGGCTGCAGTCCTTCCGTTTGGCAGTTGTCCAACATAAGACCAAACACACCTCCAAGATGACTCATTTTCAGGGCTGCGGTTATACAAAATCTACACTAACCAGTTTTTGTAACACTACTGTATCTCCCATGTAGGGTTGGGCATCGTTTCAATTTCAATGATTCTGGTTCCCATTTCCTCGTTTCGATACTGGTTCCTGACGATTCTCAAATGCGATGCTTTTACAAGGCAAGGTTAGGAAAGCTTTCATGGTTTAAATGAGGGCGCCGACCCGAGGTATTTTTGGATGAAATATCTGAACTTTTCATTTTTCTCAACTTAATTTTTAGACACTGGTGAGAAATTAATAGTAAAGCATTCAACAATGATGTTCAATTCAACGTTTTTGCAGCTTTGCTATGAATTTTTCACATGACTATTTTTCAACCAGTATATAAATACTGTATCAAAGTACTTAATCATAAATATTAATACATTTTTATAAATACACACCTTCACAAAAGTTTACTTTTCAAAACTAGTATAGTTTGTTGGCTGGAAGCTATTTTTCTACCCTTATTTTGCCAACACAAGTAAACAGCATATAGCCCAAAGCACTCTTATTTTGAAGGCTGGAAGTGTGCTGTGTGGCATTGAGAAGGTCCCTTGACTGATGCTAACAAAGACAGACAGTGCAAATGACGGAACTTCCACGTCAGCTAGCGTTCTGAAATGCTGGGTTTCATTGGCGTGAGACATTTATTGTTGGACTTCCATAAGTCCGACCTAGCGTGTCGAGATGCTGTTATTTTTACAGCATGAATGCGTGATGTTGCACCCTTCTTTGCATGATATCAGTGTGTTGCAAATGTTGCAGAGAGCAAACTGCTCTTTTTTTTATGACTTTGAGACAAATTTTTTTGCCGTCTTTTCTTTGCTGGTGCTCGCGGCTATTTCTTCCGGTTGGCGGAGTGGGCAAACAAAACAAGAAATCTAAATAGAGTGGGCATTGAACCTAGAAAATGAAATAAAAACAATGAAAGGATCCCGGAAGAATTACAATGTTAGTCCCGGGTCCCAACAATGCTCGAGACTCAATGCCCAACCCTACTCACGTGTATCTTCAAATGTGGCATACTGCACCTTCTCAATATGTGTGTCCTCTAGCAGGCTGCTGGCATCGCTCAGTGAGGGCAGGCTGTCCGCGCACAGATCCTCCTCACAACTGCCAAAACTCTGCCTGCGTTTGGCCTCGTCAATTGTGATGATCTGAAAAACAACAGATAACATCTACTTGTGTACACCTGGAGGTAAGAAGAACTGAAACAAATTCGTATTTGACCAGGTGTGCCTGTTGCTTTGTCCTAATCAGATATCATGACATTTCTACTACCACATCATCTATCTGGAGAACCAGAGTATGGAGCGGAGAGAACCACCTGCTACAGTGCAGCCAGGTGCACTGTATTCGGCCACACGCTCCGCGCAGCCAGTGCGATGCCACGGAGGTCTCTGACAAACCATTTAACGTTTCAAACTGCTGCCAAGTTTTTCTGTGTGCTCGATGGTGTTTTTTCCCCCCCTCAATGAGAAGCATTTGCTACATCTGGCATGTAAAATGTCTTCCTCAGAACGGAAATCTTTGTTTACAAGTGAGTTCAGGGGAAGTTATGACAGGATGTTAATGTCGCAGGAGAAAAAAATGAGTGTTTCATTTGTTCACCCACACAGCACGGGTAGTCTTGTCTCATAGCAGCGTTTTGTAAAATTATCGGTTATCAGAGGTATTTTTAATGTTATCGCAATGACGTCATAATTCCCTCATATCGGCCCAATAATTATCATGCACCTCTAACATTTAGAATATTTATACTCGGTCATACATTTGTATATTGTAAATATGTTTGTTGATATTTTACATATGACAGACTGCAATAAAAGATATGTAAGATGATTACTATCTTGTCATGCTCGTGTGAAACTTTAACCAATTAACTACATTCAACATTTCTAAAAGATATGTAGTATGACACAGGTATCTATTTATTAGTGCTTATGAAAAGTTGACCATGCAAAATAGTAAATGTAGACACAAAATTAATATAAAACGTATTAATCAATGAATTATGTTCAGTATTTCAAGTTAATATAAAAAGGTTTGTTTTTTTAAGTGTGCAGGAGTAAGGAATGATTGGCTTCACGTCAAATGTCTTCAGTGGTATACGCAATTTCAGTGGCAGACTACTATCACTGTCCTGCTCCGCTGAAATACTGAGCAGTTCATTCCTCTCCCACGGCATGCGGCATTTCAACACAAGACGGTGGCGATAAAAACGCACACAGGGCTTGACTTTTAACCTTATTATGTATTATTATTTATTATGTATTATTTCACAACAAATGTTAAGTGATGTGTTCCGTATTCATTTATTTTCAATCTATTTTCTTTTTTTTTTTGTCTTATCTCCTGTCTCGCCTTGGTTGTTTTTGTGTACGTTTGTGACAAATTTCCATCTACATTTTATTGTAGGTTCTCTACTTTTACATGGTGTGTGGGTGTCCCTAATGGCGTGTCCGTCACTCTGTGTTCTCACCTCCCAGCTGCAAGACGCCGGGTCACCGAAGAAGTTGTCAATCATGTCCAGCTCGTCTTTCTCCACCACAATGAAGCCCTGCTCTCTGGCTTCTTTGCCATAGACGTCAGGTGACCACTGGACAAAAAATGCGTACAAATGGTCCACCCTGGAGGACGGCCACATATGAGGTTAGAACACCAAGAAACACTATCAGACGACACAACCCGTCTGGCATCATCTCACCTCTCCTGTGGTACAGCAAACCAGTACTCGGGCTGCTTGGCCAAGCTTCCGAATGAGTGGGCGGGGCTGGAGGTCATGCCAGTGGCGAATGACTTCCTCATTGGTTTCCCCACTTTGAAGCAGAGGAACATTGGTGGGTTCTTACTCTTCTCCTCTGATGAGAAAAGCATGTCTATGTAGGATACAAAAATTGTTTGTTAAAAAAACGTAGCCTTCGCTACAAAGCTGTAAAATTTAGGTTGGGGAAAAGTTATACTACTACACTCAAAGTACAAATAAAAGACATAGTATTAAAAAGGGACCTATTACGCCTTTCCTGAAACACACAAGCACCAGATCAAATAAAATAAAAACAAGATCATTCATACTAATGATACGCGGAGCTGGGATGCAGGCTGTTCGATAAATATAAAAATATATCTCAGCATATCTACATTTGTTGGTTTAAAAAAAAATATATAAAAGTGGCCCCCACACAAACGGTTGAGACAAACAGCCTATTAGCATTAAATCTACAGACACAAAAAAACTGGCGTGTTGCCAGTAGGCTTTACTAAAAGCACTTTTAAACTGTCTAAATTCCAGCATCAAGGATAGATTTTGGACAACACACTTTCAATACATTATTTTCAACCTCTTCTTTAAAATGCGTGAAAAACAGCAGGATTTAGGACCTTTTATAACATTCACTGACATAATAGCTATACCTTCAATGGGAGCCTGCATCCTCTCCAGCAGCCATGACTTCATCTCAGCCTCGTAGCTCCTCCTCCGCCTCTCCTGCTCACTGAGTTGGTCCACCTTGGCAGGTCTCTGTGAACTCCCAGGACCCACCGGGTTCCCAGAAACCTGTGGAGTCTCACTCAACTTCCTGATACCCTCATCCTGCAAACATTTTAGTAGCTTTTTGGTCCCTTTAGATTCCGCCTCTCTCATTTTTGCTTGGCTTATTGGCGTGCTGTGTAACTTTCCCGGTTTTTGCGTCTCAGTAGATAACTGGATGGACTCGCCGTCTTCCACAGAGCTGTTCTGAGCTAAGCCTTCATCCTCGTCATCGTCCCACATCCCTTTAGTGTGGCAAAGCAGCGATGTGTCCTGGGATTCCGTCCCGTCAAGGCTCTTTGGTTCTTGGAGGTCTCGCCGATCCCTGCCGCCACTTCCAAATGTTTGTGTTGAGGAGAATCCCTCTGCTTCTTCAGTGCTACCGTTGACTGTAGGCTCCAGCTCAGTGAAGCCCTCATCTGAGGGAGACTTGTCGGCCTGCTCTCCTTCTGCGCTCCCTGTACTCAAACAACATCATCTGAATTCGTTTCTTTAGTGTCAAGACATAAAACATCTCACCAGTTTCCGAAAGGGCCGACACCATGTCGTCCAGTATGATGGGCTGCTTGGTCTCCAGAGCTTTGTAGCGGCTAAAGGGGTTCAGGTCCTGCTCTGACGGCAGCTGCTCCCACTCACCAGGCCTGTAGACAGGACACAGATCCTGGGGTAGGTCGCTGTGGGGCGGGGTCAAGTGAGGATGAGAAATGAAAGGAACAAAAAAAAACGACAAAAGGAACATAAAGCCCAACCTAAATGACAAATGGCACACAACTTAAATAGATGATGTGAATCAAGTACAGTACATTATACAAAAAAGAACATGGTGCTTTTGTAACAGAAGAGATGGTTGGAGATGAGAACAAGCATTGGAACTGCAAGAAAAAACTGGAAGGGAGCAATGAGGTGTTGTCAGAAGGAAATGATGATAGTGATGGTGTTGATTTCTTACGACGGCAGGGCGTCTTTCAGCTTCATGCGTGACACGTCATCGTATAACGCCACAGAGACCACCTCCTCCATGGGGCAGATGAGGCCGTACTCCTCGCAGCCGTGCTCGATGACCAGAGGGTCCGACTTGTGGGGGTCAAACATGATGTTGTTGGGGGTCACGATCAGCACGCCGCCCACCACGCCCTGCATAACATTACCACTACTATGTAACTGATGCCATTTAAGCTCCTGGGCTCCACCTACAGGTACAAAGTGTCATTTTATGCTTGCTGTACCATTCACCTTTGACATTTTAAAGCTATGTTGTAAAGCAGGGTTGTCTACAGTGCGACACAGCCGCCCGCGACACATTCTATAAATATGATTTTACAAAAAAAAAAAAAAAAAATTAAAAAAAATAAAAAAAAAAAAAGTTGAAACTTAACAAGTAAAGGTCATCATTTCACAAGAATAACATTGTAATATTATGAGGAAAAACAACATCAATCGGTAGCATAAAGTTGTACTATTAAAGAAAAACTGTTTTGTTTTTTTTGTTTTTTGAGTATAGCAAAATTTGGTTGTAGGAAAAGTTAGCTACGAGAATAAAGTTAAACCATTATGAGAATAAATAATTGAGAAGAAAATTTACAAGAAGAAATGTTGAAGTTGTTGGAAAATGTAATATAAAACAAAAGCAGAGATGGGAAAAAACAGCTTTAATAAATCAAGAATAAAGTAAAAAATACTGAGAGATAAAAGGTGTATTCTAACATTAAAAACTTCACAATTTTACACAAAAAAATTGTAATATGCGGAAAAATTATGTAATTTTGGTAGCATAGAGTTGAAATATTAAGTAAAAAATAAATTATGAGAAACAAAGCACAAAAAAGTTGTGGAAATTTAGGTTGTGGGACAAACATTTGGGGAAAAAGTTCTAACATGAGAATAAAGTGAAGATGTCTGCTAATAGTGCACAGCCCTCCTTCCTAATATCGCGATTTAATTATCGCTCTCTAGCTATATTGCGTTTTTTCAGAAATTTATATGTATGAAAGTGATATGTAGTATTTTGGTCACTAAGCGGCAGTAATGACAAAACATTGATGAGACATTACCTTACGTTACATTACCTAAACATGGCATGTTGAAGAGCATCATAAGAGCAAAAAAAAGTTATTCACTTTCAAAGTTTAGAAGAAATACTGTAAATTTGAGGCTAACTGGTTAGCTCGTTAGCTTCCTATCTTGTTAACACACTAGCTAGTGGCCGTCTGCATAAGCAAAGGAGTTACACAATGAATAAGGAGTGTAAAGGTGACTATAGGGGTGTTATTTCACGTCTACAGGGCTCTAATGTTTAAAACTGTATTTAGAGAGTCATAAAGAGGTTTATGGTTTAACTACAAAAATATTACATATATTAACATTGAATCCTATATGGCAGAAATTTATTTATTGCAGTGGAGTGGAACCAATTTAGTGCTATAAACAAGGGACGACTGCATATTAATTAAAAAAAAACAAACAAGTAAAGTTGCATGTTAAAAGTTCCTACATACTTCTGCTTTACAACAGTACAACTACAATACGGTAAGCTAACCCCGTTCAAGTGCTCACCATTCCGTCAGTGAAGTATTTGCAGCTCATCTTGATGAATTTAACCGTTGCCGGGCTCTCGTCCTCTGAATTTGGGGAGAGCTGCCGCTGCACTGACCTTGCCGACCTGCAGTTTGGCCCGCCATCCTTTAGTAGGCAAAGTCAGATCATGCATCTGGTCAGATGTAGTAGTTGTGTACTTCTACCTAATATATACACAACACCTCAATAGCGGCCACATTGACACAAGGTAGCCTATTGAGATCTCATTCGGTCACACGGGTGTAGCTGATGCTAACTTCAATTTCCTGATTTCCAAACTGTTGTAAAAATAAAAGAGCATGAGGCGCTGAGACAAACGGGAAATGGCAGCATGTGGAACAATAATAAACCATCATGCTATATATAATTTACCTGCTTTGCATTACTACTGTCAGTGGACTTGGTGTCGGCCAGGTTCACATCAGGGACAAACAGCTTCTATAAAAGTGAAGGACAATGTTGCTGGTCCGTTAGTGAGGAGATTGAAAAGTATCTTCAAGTGGCTTAAAGCTCTCACCTGCCCAGGGTAGACGCTGTGAGAGAAGAGTTTGTTCAGCTGGACCAGCTTGTTTGGGGTGATGTTGAACTTGAGAGCGATGCTGTTGAGGGAATCATTTGGTCCCACCTGAAACAAATCCAGAACGTCAATAATAAGCTGAAAGACGCATTATTAACAGCAAATCTGCTCACAATGAACTCCACTGTCCCTGGTGGCCTCCTCTTCTCCCTCTTGGCCGGGTTGTTACTTTTACAGACATCAGCTGGGACAAAAACGACATACAAAAGAACACAGAGGACAAGATGATCACGGAACACTATGTAGATATTAATAGTTCAATGCTTGTATCTGTACTTCAGTGCTTTAATTTACAAAATTCAACCAAGAATCTGCGGAAAAACATGTTATCATAGTCACTTTCTGAATTGAAACCTTGTTTTACCTCTTTTACTTAATTATTTTTGTTGTTTTTATTATTACTAAATGTTTTATTGCCTCGTCACAGATTATGCAAAGAGTTCACCTTAAAAGCAAGATTCCTTTCCATTCCAGTCTGCAATGACAAAGTGCACCTTTTTAAGAAAGTGAAATGACAGTATCATGTACTTTCTACTCCACACCAACAGAGGGCAGCAGAATACCTGAAAGTGTACACATGTGTAGCACCCCTAGTTGTAATATCGGACACTGCAAGCTAATAGTGTGAATGCTTCTATTTTTCAACTATTCACACCATTCAAGCATCAAATCAGTCAGCTCATTCAGGAGCAGTTTGCTATCATTTTAGTTTTTTTCAGAAAAGCCCCCGATTTTCCACAATTCCCCTTTTCTCCCATTGAAAACGAATGGGGAATTTTTCCAAAAGGTCCATATTACTCAAATTTCTCAATATATTCGGACCATGGCCGAGAAAGAATGCTCAAATCGTTAAGGATATTTTTTTTGTAAACTGTTTCTGTCTGCCTTATATGGTGTGGGCATTTACTTTGAGGATTCCCTCAGATGCTCCTCCAAAGGTGCCTGTCCCTCCTAAGCTGATGTGTGTGCGTTTGTGTATCGATGAGTTGGTCGGAAACGTATCAGCTCTTTGAAATGAACAACAAGAGAAACCTTGTTTCATTGGGAGACTTTTTTTTTTTTTTACTGTGGTAGGGAATAGTCAAAATTAACAACTCATTAACAATATTTAGCATTTGTGGTGCATTGCGCTTCTATGCTACGTGTTAGTTTTAGTTATAATGTTAAGGTGTAGTCTCAGGTTAGTCATGCCCAACCAAAAGTGATGCAAACTTTGGGAGGCTGTTGTTCGTGTGTCTTTTTCTTTCACCAATAACATTCAGCTCTTCCAGCAACACTGTGTAGCATGGTTAGTTCTGTCCCAAAAAGTCAAAGAGCTTGAAATAATGAAGTTAAATAATAATTAAATATAAAAATCAAAATACATACATTAATAGATATTTGATTAAAGCATGCGTGAAAAACCTGTGTTTTTTGCACAAATATACAATTCTATCAATTGTCCCATACAAGTATATTTTTAAACAGTAATTAAGTACAAGGGTATACTTCTGTTATTTAAGCAGGACTCCCTCGTGTATTGCGGCTAATTGGTTCCCGACCCGATGTGCTAAGTGAATTTCTATGAAGTAGGAATCCTTATTCATAATTTACATATCTTCATAGCTGGAGCACCGAAACCCTGTTTACAACAGGTGTAAATATGTTTAACATTAGAGCCCTCTAGACATGAAATAACACCCCTATAGTCACATTTGCATTACACCATACAGAGTAAGTAAGCCATTAAATACCTAACTAAGACTTGTGCGTCTTTCTGTGGGGGTGGGGGAGGAGGGCTATGTTAGGGATTATTGTGCCTGTTGTGAGATAGTTCAAACCTGCAATAAAAGCATGTTGTTCTGGCGATTATATCTGGTGCTTGTGTGTCTCATCAAACATTACTGACACCTAGTGTCCAGTGTAGAATACTACATATCAACACAACCATCTTTAAATGCGTCTTGTGAATGTCTTAGTTCGTTTAGCCATTTTTATGCTCAGAGAGGCTTAATTTAGCCAAACAAATAAATTCTGCTTAAATATGCACATTTTGGATTAATAATAAGTCAAATTCAACCACAAAAGACCATGAGCCCTAAGTGGGGAAGGATTACTGTACAAGTATATTTAAAAAGAGGGTCATTAAGTGGAAGGTTATATTTCTATTATTTATTTATTTATTTGGGGGAATGCAGTATTCAGATTTGAATGAAAAATTAGTCAGAATGTGAATAAATTGACAGCAACTTTGCACAGTTCACAGTATAAATTAGCATACAATACAGGGTGCAGGGTAACCCCAGGTGATATTTTGCATGCTTATTTGTCTTGTGATCGAGCACCCATTGCCACTAGTAAATAACCCAAACTCCATACACACATTGACAGTTATCATGCGCAAACTTACTATTAGACCTTTGACAGTCCACAGTCTGCATTTGCTTCTTGCCAACTGAGACGCAAAAGCAATTAGCAGCCTCCTCCATGGTAACAGAGGCATGACTAATCCTTAGAAGACAACCAGACTCCAGCTGCACTCTGCATCCAAGGAAAAAGCTTCAGTAATGAACACTGAAGCCTTGTACTGGATGCACGCTGCTCATAAATGGTGAAGCATTAGCGTTTATTGCAGCGGAGACAAGGCTGTATGTAGAGGTGGATATTAGGCAACAGTACTGTACTATGAACACAGTAACGGTGGATAGAATCGTGCTAGATACAGCACAGGGCAGGATAAAGGTGACGCAACTGCCTGATGAGGACATAATAAGAAATGGCATCGGGTGAAGTCAAGTGAAAGCCCAACACTGTTGTAATTGGAGCAAATCCAACAGGGAAGCATCTCCAGAACAAAGGAATGCTGTTGATTTGGTCTTTACCTGACCCAGCAGGTGTCTTTGCTGTTATTCTCTGCATGCCGGCCTTCTTGTTGGCTTCATTGTCCTTCGGCACGCCCTGACAGGAGATGACCGTCGCGCTGTGCTCAGTCACAACCTTCTCTGATTGGCTCTGCTTGAGCTGTCTTCGCCTCTTCAGCCTGGTGGACCAAAATGCACAAAAATAATGCACACGGCGACCCAATTTAAGAGGTTTTTGAATTTTAATTTCTCAACTATCATATGTTTCATGAAAAGATGCAGTGTAAAGTGCAGTTTAAATTTGAAGAGCCAACTAACAGGTTCGCATAAGTGCTAGTTCATTTTAGAGCCTTTACTTTGAAGCACTGTAAAGCTGAACATACACAAATAAAGCACGTCAAATATCACTAACACCATTCAACAGGAATAAAACACATTTGAACAAATGCACCAGGTCAATGGTAAAATTACCATATACGCACTAGCGACTAGCAATTTCACATGCCAATTTCCAACACCTTTAAATATGAAATAGACAAAATAGACAACTTAGAACTGGGGTGTCCAAAGTGTGGCTCGTGGGGCCATTTGCAGACCATGGCTGATTTTTTTCATTCCATTTTCTTCCGCTTATCCGGGTCCAGGTCACGGGGGCAGCAGTCTCAGTAGGGAATTTTTTTAAAATATATGGCTGTTTTTTTTAAATATTTAAACAAGAAAACTAACGAAAACAAAGAAAAATGAAAAAGCAGTCATTTTACAAGTAAAGTAGAAATATTGGAAGAAAAAGACCAGTTATTTAATGAGTCAGGTAGAAAAATTAGAATAAAGTCATAATATCAAGCTAAAAAAAATTATAAATTACGAGCATAAATAAAATAACTTAATATAAAAAGTGTCATTTTCACAATGATTTACGCAATAATATTTGCAATGACGGTAACAAAACAAAAGTGGACATTTTGGGGAAAATTGGTAAAAAGTGATATGAGCATTAAGTCAGCGTTATGGGAAAAAAAGGACAAGACAGTTTAAGAATGTAAAAATGGAAACACAGCAACAAAAATGCTAAAAAGAGCAGTAGAGAAAAATAACTAATACTCTTTATCCCCAATAACATAATTGAGAAGCAGGCTGTCTTTTTCATTGAATATACAAGGTGGGCCAAAAGTACGATTACAGTTAACGCTAAGACAATTGTATGTATGTGTATCTGACACAATAAGACACAAATTCTCATCTCCATTAATTTCAGTGAATGCGTAGAATAAAAGTTCAGTGTTATTTTCAAAAACGTCATAAGGTGAAACAGAAAGTGAAGTAGTTGTAACCCGACTTTTGGCACACGCTGTGTATAATTTGTTAGCATATCTACATGGGTAATATGTAGGTAATATCAATGTAGCCCCCCATGTCTTTTTATTTTATCATATGCGGCCCTCGTTGGGAAAGGTTTGGACACCGCTGACAGAGAATCACAGTGCACTAAACAGCACATACACAACAAGCGCAACATACCTACAAGCAAACACTTTCTAGGGCTATGTTCACACTGCAGGGTAGGATTCCCAATTCGGATATTTTGTTTAAAATATGTTTTTATGTGGTGGTTCACGTTACCAAACAAATGTGACTTGTTATGTGAACACAAAGCATCTGGAAAGTGACGTGCATGTGCAAAAGTATGACTTTGCTCATATTTCCATGTATTTACGGAAGTAAAGACTGGTGCGTGTGCACTCCAGTGTTGTGTGATACCACGGATTACGTTTTTGATTCGATTCAAGTGCAAAATCATACTCCTGAAGTATCAAAGTATCACTATTTTGATTTCAGAATCGACTTTAGAGCATGAAGAGCTGGCAAAGATACTGGCATTTCAGTATTGATCTGCACATTACTACATGCGCTCCTTAACGCGTTTGTGGCAATTTCAAGGATTTTGTGCAAAGGGAGTGTATATTTTCTCAAGAAAATAATTCCGTGTAGAAAAAGAAGAAATTTGGCAAGAATTTTGGAATGTATGGAAGTTTGTAGACAACATGTTGCCACGTCTGTTCCAAGGTGCGTGTGGGTGGAGTGGTGAGACATTGCTGAGAGCTGCTTCACTAACACCACTGCTAAAAATCATTTCTGGAAGTAAGATTTTTTTTAAGAAGAATTTTTGCCTACATCAGTAAGTACATTTATCTAAGACTTGCATGATAAATCATGCCTTTCCTTGACTGCCTACCTTTAAAGCCTCAGTAAGCACTGCAATACATGCCTTTCGGTGACATATGTGGGATATATGCTACTTGAGCGTTCATACTGCAATTGCATTGCATACATATCCCATTTACAGTCTTTACACATACCAATGAGACCTGAGTCGCATTTGAAAAAAATGGGAATTGTGCTGTTCACACTGACATGAAAAAAATCAGATACAGGTCACATATGAGCAAAGAAATCAGAATTGACCTGCAGTGTGAACATAGCCTAAGGCTCAACAAAAGACAGGATTGACACATTCAACATCTTAATTTCAGAAGGCTACTAACAAAGGTCACTTCTCTTTCACAACAGGAGGATTCAATTAGCCTTTACTACTTCATTGCATTAAAAAAAATACACAATCACAATAAAAGCGCTACAGAAGTGAAAGTCCATTTAGCATTACAGTGTGCCCTTGTTTATTGAGCGGTTCCCAAAATAGCCCGGAGTAGGTGAAATCCGCGAAGTAGTCAACTTTGTTATTTTACAATTATATATGTTTTAAGGTTGTAAGAGCCCTCACCATAGACTTTATACACTTTTCTCAGACAGGCATTAACATTTTTTCACATTTATCTCTTCTTTAAACGCTCTCTGAGTTTAGTAGATTTAAAACAAAAAAAAAGAAGTGTCATGTTTTGGCTTGCGGCGTGGTGGCTCCACCCCGGGGATGCGGAGAGAGAGATCCCAAGTGCAGGTAAAAGTCTTTATTATTAAATGTTGCTATGCAGCGGCAGAATACACAACTGAGCAGTAGCAATGACAACTAAGAATGTTTCAACACCAAACAATGCGCGTAATGGCTCCCTACAGCTGAGTTACTTCTGCTTTCCTTGTGCATGACCATAAGTCCAATGTTTTGTGCGATGGTTACCCGAAAGGAGGACTCTTTGCCATTGGGGTGCGGCCGCAGGTGCCTTTAATTGTGGAGACTGTTTTGTCAACATTGTGGGTGTTACAACGGATACAACTTGCAAACATACAGCACTTCAGAGACACGCTACTAGCGATGGAACATTTACGTACATTTGACAAATCAAACGCATTCTGTACTGTACAGGAAGGCACAGAGGAGATATGACAATGGTCTACAATCCCGTAGCCAATCAGGTTGCAGACACAGCACATGGGTTTTCCCTAGCCTATCAGAACGCAGATACAACACATGGGTTCTCCCTGAGCCAATCAGGATGCAGAACAAAATGCACGTTCACACCTGTAAAAAAAATAAAAAAGGACAAAAGATTCCGCTAAAAAAGCAAGGGTCCTACAATATCCTAGCCGAAATGTGAAACGTGGATAAAAAGAACTGCAAAAAGTTAAAAAAAACAACCAACTTTTGGCGTAAACAGTCCAGCTAACTACCTATGGAGTGGCTTAGTATGCATTTATTGTGTTTCCATTGCAATAGGTCCTAAAATATCCTACCCAAAAAGTGATATCTAAAGTCACTCAATCCATCTAGTTAACTACTTATAAACTGCTGTGGCAGGCATTTCATTACATTTCCATTGTAAGGGGTCGTGAAATACTGAAAAGCCTTAAAATGTTGTTATGGAGAACACTGGTTTAGTAAACAATTCATGTGTTTGTATTGCTAGGAATGGTAAAAGATCCTGCCCAAAAGGTGACTAAAACCAGCCAGAATTTGAAGTAAAAAAAAAAAAAGCTGTGGTTTCTGGATCTATTTAATTTGTGTCAGTGCTAGGTTGCTATGGTAGCCCTTGTTTTAAAGGAAACACTAACAGGCACCGCAGTGATGTAACACCATCGGGGATGCTGGCGCATGAGCAACAATCAGACTTGCTGGTTGTTATGCCACTTCAAAAGATAAAGGAAATAGACGGGGGCAACCTAAAATTATCATCAAGGATAAGACTTCCGTTGATGCATCAAATGCTCTCACTGGGGCTGGATCTTTTAGCCTCTTCTAGGTTAAATGAAAACAAAAGAAGTATTTTTAATGGAGTGAGCGAGCAATATGGGGGTCGATGAGAACTGCAGACAGCGCTTAAGGCCTTTCCCACAGGCTGGGGCTGCCACTTCCACTGATGCACTGCACACTCAATGTGCCAATTCTGGAATCCGCATTCCCAGCACCACCATCTGTTTCACTCAGGGCTATTTCCCGAAAACTCCCTTTCTCTCCCTCTCTCAACCTTCACTGCTGACAAGTATGCAAGCAAAGCTACATCAATAATGACACAAGAACCCATCTGTACGACCCAGCATTTTTTGGTCTTTAGTCAAAAGAAACACATTAGGGGCTTAAACCAGCCCCTTCCACGCTGTCTGTAAAAGCCGGCGTTTACATACACCTTTTCTTTTTTGCTTTATGTGTAGTTTTGAGACAGTACCCGAGCTGTAATAGAGACGGTTGTCTGTGTGTGTGTGAAAGGGTATTCTGTGGAATTTCACATCCGAGATTATATGAAACTAACGTGATTGCAGGATGTCCACGCAGGTACAGAAAAAACCCAGTTGGTTGTGTTCTGTCTGAAAGGCACAAGTGCAGTCTGTGGGTTTCCTGCCACTGCCCTTTCGTGTGATTTCTGTGTAAAAGAGGCTAACAATACGAATGCATAAACAACAGATGAAGGTGGGTGAATTTAACGGTCAAAATTAGGGTTGGGCAATGTTTGATTTTGAACCATTCCAGTTCCGATTCCTCGTTTTGATTCCAAACGATTCTCGATTCCAATCCTTTTAAAAGGCAGGGTCATAAAAGTTTGCATGGTTTATTTAAATGAGGGCGCTAAGCATTTAAATAAATGTCTGAACTTATTTGTGAATTTTTTTAATCATATGAACTTTTTAAAATCAACTTTACTATGAATTTCTTACAGGGCTATTTTGAGCCAGTTTATGCTGAAAACATCTACCCATTCAACTTAAATACAAATGTTTCTTCATACATTAAACATACACCCTCGTTTACATGATAGCTCTCGTTTTTTTGTCAAGTTAAGTCACACTTTTTAGCCGCTTCTTTGGCTTCTTCTTCCTTGGTGTTCGCAGCTATTTCTTCTGGTCGGTGAATTGGGCATCGAATCTATGAATCGAAATAAAATATTTTTTAACCATCTCGGGAGAATCGGAATGTCAGCTTCAGTTCCTCTCAATGTTTGAGACCCAATGCCCAACCTTAGTCAAAATGTAACTGTTAGATCCCTAAAGAATCTCCGACGATCATAAACAAACCATCCCATACACGGTGGCGCAAAATGCCAAAGTGGGTGGCTCGCTTTGTCCAAATTATGTGACGATTCCATGCTAGTTAGCCAAGCTGTGACCAGTTCTGCTTCCCGGGTTCACGTTTCAGGATGGAGCCAACACTCGCAATCAACGTCATCGTCCTTGAGCAGCTATCAGACAGTGATGAGGTGTGGCTATTGTTGCATTGGAATACGTGCTGACAAAGTAGAAGATGATGATGATGCGCCTGGCACAGGGGTGCAAAATGGCAGTGGAACATAAAGCAATAAGAAGTCTGATAATGCACACTCAGTATACAGTATCATTTGGAGTTTGACTCAAATTATGGGGAAAAAAACAAAAAACAATCAAAATATACTTAGACCTCGGCTCAGTCAGCATTTAGGGGGATGTGTGATGACAACCATAGAACAGGAAACAGAAGTTACTGCGTCACAGGAGTAGCGTGGCGCTGAAAGTGGTACAGTCGTCCCTCGCCATATCGCGGTTCGATTATTGCTCCCTCATTATACTGCGTTTTCCATTAATAAATGTTCGCTGCTTCGGGGTTGAATGCAGCTTATTATTGTTTTGAAAAGCATAATTAAGCAAATTGTACTGGGCCTAAATTAAGCATTTTAGAGCATAAAAATGGCTAAATAAACTAACTAAATGAACTGAAATACAAGGCAGAAGCAGCATTCGAATTGTGAATGTTGTATTCTACATTGGCCACTAGGTGTCAGTAACTGTTCGGTGAGGCAGGCACTAGACTCGTCATTAAGCTTTCTTAGGGTATACATTGACTGTGACACGGCTCGAGCAGGCCTTTTATTTACGTTTAACAACACATATACTCTAGGCCTACTGTTAACACCACTATCGTGCTAGGTGTTAGCATGGATGCTACGTTAACATGCTAGCAATGAAGCACTTTTATCCATTTAATAGGCACACATATATAAACACTATTATGATAGGTGTTGACATGCAAGTAGCATGTTAGTATTGCTAGCATGCTACTACTAGCATAGTAGCCTTTTTCAGTCATTTTCATCGGTAGACACTATTACGCAAGGTGTTAAGATAATGTTAGCAGATAAACACTTTATTCACCTCCAAGATCAATTTTCAGTCGTTTTCATGGGTAGACACTTATATGAACACTTAGCACTACCATGCTGGGTGCCGGCATGTTAGCGTTAGCATTGCTTGCATGCTAATATTACCATAATAGCATTTTTAACCATTTTCTTCGGTAGACACTTTTATGCTAGGTGTTAGGATGCTAACATGAGCACACTAGCATATTCCGCAATTTGTATGAATATGAACTAATCTTAGCACTTAGCATGCTTACTATATATTAATTACATTACTATATTTAACATTTTCAGTGGCAGGAACTTATCCAAACACCTAGCGCTGTTATGCTAAGTGTTAGCATGCTAAGGCTAGCATGTGAACATTGTAGGCATTCTTAAAAATATTCTAACCCCATGTTTTCATGGTCAAAGAATCTAAATATGCAGATTCAATAAACGCAGGACTAATGTTTATGGCGTCAATCCCAATTACGGGAGGACCTATGGTGCTTGGCGGAGGTCTGCGCTCTGCCGAGTGCTTTTCTGGTTTTAATTAGAAGAGCTGTTGGTGCGTTTGACCCTTGTGTTGCTATACAGCGGCAGTGCCCCTTGCCGAGCGATGTAAGGTACCGTAAGTATGCCAAAGGACAGCTGTTACCTGGCGAAGTATCCCGGCTTTCGGTCCCTCTTTTCCATGTGTCCGGGGCGCTAAATGTGCCTACAACGGAAGCCACCCATACGACCATCCGCACGGCCTGCAGCTTTGTCCGAGACCCCCTGGCTTCGGTGTTGCGTTGTGGTCGTCACACTTGTTCCCCGTCCTGCGATTCACGCAAACACAAAAAGAGATGCTCAGTGCAAAATGGGACCATTACAAGAGGCGAAACAACAACAACAACAACAACAAAAACCACCCTACCATCCAGCAAGAAGCCGCGCACGACTGCTCCCACTTCACCCTGATTGAACGCAATTATGTGAAACTTATTGCCGCGCGAGAATTAAACATGAATCACCTGCGTTCGCAGGGATTATGGCAGAAGACAAGAATGTTACGTAACGCGGGTGACGTCGATTAGGGGGGGGGGGGAAGTAAGGTAGGTGAAGCGACGTTACCCCCGCGCGGAGCTCCCAGCCTTTGCCTTGCATCGGCGTTAGGACAAGATCGAAAGCTTCGCCGGAGCGAACACAGAGGGCAAGGTCCAGTCTCGCTGCGGATGCTTGCTAATGCCCGTCCGCTAGCTGCTTTGTTTACAAGACAACGGAAGCCGAGAGGACACAGTGGGGAAAGACGCCGGTCCTCCTCCTCCTCCTCCTCCTCCTCGTTCTTGCTTAAATGAGCGGATTTTGCTCCGCTGGATTATTTTTAACGCTGAAGGTGCAAGACTGCGCGCAAAGGCTACCCTAAGAGGGAAATGTAAATATTAGCTTAGCCAAAATCGCTGCACTTACCTCGCGTGCATTCTGCAGCCAAGCGCACGTCCAGCCGAAGACGCGACCTTGATCACCCTCTTGTGGCAGACGAATGACATAACACGCATACATGGCTCGTATGTTTGGTAATGACATGCACAACAGTGCTGGTCTTGTGGTTAGGGTTCGAAGACTCGATTCCCGGCCAAGGAACTTTTTAGAAAACCTTCAATACTCAACTACTATTCTTTGAGGTATTTTACTGGGTCGGCTGTGGATCAAGGGTTTGTTGTCTTGGTTGCTCAGTAAAATATAACCCAAACCACCATAAATGTGCAATTGCAATATGGTACAGTTACAGCGCATTCGCACGGTATTCAATCAATGGACTGTTCGGGTTGTCTAGCCTGAGACTAGAGCTGTCCTATCTAGTCTGACTGGTGTGTTTCCTACCAAGTCTTTGAGCCTGAAAAGACTAGAGCTGTCCTATCTAGTCTGACTGGTGTGTTTCCTACCAAGTCTTTGAGCCTGAGAAGACTAATGCTGTCCTATCTAGTCTGACTGGTGTGTATCCCACCTAGTCTTTGAGCACGAACTGATGAAGCCTGCTCGGATGAGAGGCGAAAAGTCTTCCATGACGACCTGAACAGTCCGGTTGCCATCGACTCAATGCCCTGAGAATACAATGACCCGGATGAATGAAAGTATTCACAGGCAGTACAGTTACGGCGCCCTGCGTGACAGGTAACAATTTTTACTTCAACTCTCACTTGATCGGTTCGCAGCTGAGTGTGAAGCGGCTGGGATGAGAATCAGCACCTCCAAATCTGAGTCCATGGGTCTCGCCCGGAAAAGGGTGGAGTGCCATCTCCGGGTCGGGGATGAGGTCCTGCCCCAAGTGGAGGAATTTAAGTACCTCGGGGTCTTGTTCACGAGTGAGGGAAGGATGAAACGTGAGTTGGACAAATGGATTGGTGCAGCGTCTGCAGTGATGCGGACTCTGCCCCGGTCTGTCGTGGTAAAGAGAGAGCTGAGCCGAAAGGCAAAGCTCTCAATTTACCGGTCGATCTACGTTCCTACCCTCACCTATGGTCATGAGCTTTGGGGAGTGACCGAAAGGACAAGATCGTGGGTACAAGCAGCCGAAATAAGTTTTCTCCGCAGGGTGGCTGGGCTCCCCCTTAGAGATAGGGTGAGAAGCTCTGTCATCCGGGAGAGACTCGGAGTAGAACCGCTGCTCCTCCGCATTGAGAGGAGCCAGATGAGGAGGCTCGGGCATCTGGGTGGGATGCCTCTCGGACGCCTCCCTGGGGAGGTGTTCAGGGCACATCCAACCGGTAGGAGACCTCGGGGAAGACCCAGGACACGTTGGAGAGACTATGTCTTTCAGCTGGCCTGGGAAGGCCTCGGCATCCGCCGGGAAGAGCAGGATGAAGTGGCCGAGGAGAGGGAAGTCTGGGCTTCCCTGCTTAGGCTGCTGCCACCGCGACCCGACCTCGGATAAGCAAGAAAATGGATGGATGGATGGAATCTTTGCCTGAATTTGATTACACGGGCTGCTCTTACACAATAATGTCGCTAGGGGGCAGCAAATAGTACAATTTTGGGAAGCTCTGCAGCTTTTGGTCAGGTTTCATAATCGGTACAATGTTCCAATCAATTAGCCCACGTTAGCTCCACTATAGCGTTACTGTAATGAGCATGAGTTTATTTTCAGTTTATCTTTGGAAAAAAAAAGTAATTTTCGTAACCGACAATGCAGTTTAGGCCTTTTTGACCTGACTCAAGTTGGACCCTTTCAGCTGGGTCAGGGCAGCATCCTGCCTTGTGATTGGACAGTGCAGGAGTTAACCAGTTGCCGGTTCCGTGTGTATCTTGGCATTTACTTTGACAGGCGCTATCGTTGTGAGGGAGGAGATAAGTTTTTGTTGGGATCGCCATGGCGCCGATGAGTCCCTCCTCCTCACATCATGTGCTCCTACAACAAACCCCTCGGAGTAAAGGATTTGGGGGGGGGGGGTTATTAGCCTTTGAGAAGGGTTTGTGTTGGCAGGGACCCCGCGGGTCTGGGTATCATCTCCCACTGGCGTGGCCCTCCAAATGATCATGTGACTCACGTACAGGTCAGCCGCCACCAAAGTCTTGCAAAGTCACCCATCATTCATGACGCTGATAACGTCACAATCACAACATCGTCTTAGTCGAGCGAGGCCTTGAGCGGATCTATAACGATTCCGCCCAGACGTCACACACACAGCCAGCTTTGACTACAACAGCTGATAACGTCGAGTACGCAGCAGCAGCAGGAAGCCGTGAAACATAAACACCCAAAACAGTTATGTCACACACGATGATCGATGGCAAATATGGGTGGTGACGGTGGTGGTGGTCACACAACGCTGACAGGCGCTCAGCAAATTAGGAAAAGCAATATGGGACGGGAAAATGAGGTTCATTTATTCAGTAGACACAAAGGCAGCAGATGTTGCACCACAAAAGAGGCCCCCCACAGGAATCGCAAAGCACAAAAAGTAGAAAACAGAATATGCAGTACATAATCCCTTGTGTATCATGGTTAATCTGTTCCAGACCTGGATACATGAATTTCCACTAAGTAGGATTCCTTCTTTATAAATGGACTATTTTCACACTTTTGGTTTACAAAACTTGTTTTACAATCTTCTAAATATGCTTTTTTAAACATTATTAGAGCCCCTGAGACATGAAATAACACCCATATAACACCCTGCTATTACCCAATATTATTAATACTGTAAATATAAAGAGAAAAAATACAGTTTACGTTGTAGGGGAGCAGAATGAGTGGCGGACAGGAAGTGAGAATTGAGTTTTAGGTTATTGTGGGCTATGGCCTCCACAGTGACCCGTGTCATTATTTTATTTTTTTTAAATTTAATTAACAATAGAAAGAAACAAGAAACAAACAACAACCCCAACTCCACCCCAGTCCAGCCCCACAACACCCAAAGTGGAAAAAATCCACACAAAATAATAAGAGAAGACATACAAACACACCACCCACCAAAAAACAAACAGGAAAGGAATAACAATTACAATAACAAAAACATAATAATAACAACAATGATAACATTACATTACATGCAAAGTCTATTTATTAGTTAAAAGGAGTTCATATAGTGGATTCCATATTTCCAAACACTGAGATTCACTATTACCCGTGTTATTATTATGATTATCACGTTATTATTGCCTGCTACAATTTACTACAAAAAAACAGCAGCAAAAATGGAAATATCGACATCAAGAATTAAGTCAAAATATTTAGAAAGAAATGTTGTAATCTAACAAGAAAAGCTGATAAATCTACAGGAAAAAAAATTATATATATATTATAAAAGTTATTTTAGTAGCTTAAGGTAGAAATATTAAGTCAAATTATTACGGCAAAACAATGAACTGCTGTAAAAATAAAGTCAAAATATTGAGAGTTGCATTCTAACGTGAAAGAAGTGGTAATTTTCTGAGAATATACTAATATTATGAGAACAAACAATGTCATATAAATACTACATACTAAATCTGTTATTTTTTTAAGTCATAATTTTATGAGAAATAAAACTTAGTAAAGATGCAGTTTTTATAAAACAGGTTGGTTGCAGAAAAAGGTATACAATTACAAGAATAAAGTCAAAATATTGTATAAATAAAGACAGAATTACAAACAAAAATGTACAAGAAGAGAGTTGAACTATTTGGAAAAGTAAAAAGAAAAAAAGAAGAAAAAAAATAATTTTAGTAGCATAAAGTAGAAATATTAAAATTTTTTAAAGTCATTTGAGAACTAAACAAGACAATCTTGTAATTTTTGGAAAAACTGGCTGGCTGGGAGAGAGTTTAATATTTTATGGGAATCAAGTCAAAATATTATGGAAATACCGTCAGAATATTATGAAAAAAAACATTTGCAAAGAGTATTTAAAAAGAATGTCGCTGGGGGGGCAGCAAACATGGGACTGAGCCTGACGTTCAAACCAACAATAGGTTTTTTCACATATATCACAAAGCTGAGATGCAGTTTTTTTCTTGAAACGCACACAACCCTAACTGAACAATGTTACCTTGCAGGCTCTTCAGCTCATTAGTGAATATATAAATATATGTTATGAATTCCGTCAGCATTATTATGTATGAATGTTCTAAGGTGGCGATAAAGGCTGCAACGGCTGCGTGATGGGAGATGCGAGCCTCTCTCCCTTGGTGGTCGAAGACTTAAAGACCCCCTCCTGGGTTAGCAAGCGGGTAATTAGCCCTCACACCGGCTGGTGGGCCCGGACTTCGGCATGGAAAGGGAGACGTGGCTTTAAAAAAAAAGGAAAAAAAAACCTTTCTCTCTACTGTACACCATGTCGACCTGCCAAGCCGGTAGAGGCGCTGCAGCACATCAACTTTAGCCCAGGAACTGGGCAACTAGGCAAAAAGTTATCACCCCTGGGGTTTTAAAATAACACCCTTTTCCCATCACGTGACTGTGGTAGGGGAGCAAACAGTGCAGCGTTGCTGACCCTGCTTATCAGTGCAGTTGGAACAAGTAGGGGACTGGACTCTAAGAGAATGCAAAATTCAATAAAAGGCTACTTTTTCACTTTTTTTTGTTTTTGTTTTTAATAATTGGCTCTTAGCGCCAAAGTCAGCTGGGATAGGCTCCAGCATACCCGTGACCCTAATGAGGACAAGCAGCATCGAAAATGGATGGATGGATGGATGTTCGGGGGAAATTTTAATTTTGTAAATGAGCCATCTAATATAGATCTAGGCAGCAAATTGTAGACATTTTATAATTTTTAGAATATGCTGCGGGCCGTTAAAAATAAAAAGACCAAAATAAACTACATCATACGCCACATTTCAAGATTTTTAAAAAAACTTTAATCTTGTAAAATTGTGACTCTGAAATTAGAACTTTTTTCACTTATTTATTTTCATAAAATTAGAAGTTTATACTTGTAAAATTAAATCATTATTAATTTCATTAGTCTTTATTTTTCTCCACATTATGCATCCGCGTTGTTCAGTCGGGGCCAGCAAAGCCTTCTCTGCTGGCCTGAGCACAGTCAGAGGCACTGAGTTTACAACTTACACTGGTACAGTATTTGTTTCATGAAATTGTAATGATTTATTCCAGAATAAGCAAAGCAGAATAGCCAGTCTTCAGAATCCATAGTGCAGGCCCATGTCACATACACGCTATCAGCAATGGTGTTTTTTGTGTTTTTTATTCAGCTGCAGTGATGCGGACTCTGCCCCGGTCTGTCAAGCTGAAAGGAGAGCTGAGCCAAAAGGCAAAGCTCTCGATTTACCGGTCGATCTACGTTCCTACCCCCACCTGTGGTCATGAGCTTTGGGTAGTGACCGAAAGGACAAGATCGCGGGTACAAGCGGCCGAAATGAGTTTTCTCCGCAGGGTGGCTGGGCTCTCCCTTAGAGATAGGGTGAGAAGCATTGTCATCCGGGAGAGACTTGGAGTAGAACCGCTGCTCCTCC
>QODF01000266.1:938292-974819 GCA_024372805.1 Oostethus manadensis
ATTTACTATCATTATTTTTCCTTTTTTGATACTTGCTCACTTATGGTGCTGGTGAAAACAATCTATGGCCGGCCTACTGCAAGCCCAAGTAGCAAATGCACCGCCCGCCACCGTGACACGTTTTGTATGTCAGGGGTAATAATCATCAAGCTGATATCGGGGAATCATGCCGTCATGCCGATAAATCCGAGAAAAAATCAGATCAGATACCCGATATTTTCTGAAATGTCAGCGTCGCAGCGCTTGTAAAGTGCAAAAGGTTTGACAGAGACCTCCGTGGCATCACACCAGCTGCTCGGAGCGCGTGCCCGAACACAGTGCACCTTGCTTATGCTCGATAAAGATATCAGGCATCTCTTAGGATGGAATTAGGAATATGAATGAAATGGTGTGAGAAGGAACTTTTGGCGAAGTTTAGCATGCTAGTACGATTGTGTATGTGAGACTCGGGCTGGATGACTACATTTTCACTGCTTTAATGTAAGGAGCGTTTTACAATGCCCGATGACGACGTGCATGTTTTGGACTAGGGGTGGGCAAACGTTTTGATGGGGCCACATTGGGTTAAAAAATATGGCAGATGTACGTCACGGTGCAACAAAACAAAAACACAAAACACATCCACAATGGGTTAACGTGTCACTTATATACAGTATTTGTACTAGGTGGGTGATACAGAACAACTAAGCACTAAACATTATGCAAAACTTAAAACGACTATTTACAAATGTCCGCAAGGCATGCTGGGTAATCCAGCGGCAACAACATGAACTATGGAAACTAAAACGTTGGATATCAAAAGTATGTTAACTCCTCCGTGTTTACTTCTCAGACGACCTCCTAAACTTCTTTTGCAATCAAGCAACAATGCGTCAAACACTGAAAAATGTTGGGGGGAAAAGTACCAAAAGCTACCCAGCATGACTTGCGGCGGAAAATATAGGTGGTTTTTTTGGCATGGGTAGTCTGTGCAGGTATTTATTTGTATGCCTACGTGGTGCAGAAGGTTACATTTGACCGCTGCGTGTGATGACGTGTTTTGTTGTTTGTATCACTTTTTTTGTACTAGCTAAACATTGCATGTGACTATTTTAGCAATTCCTGCATGCCATAACAGCACTGCAAGTCATGTTTGTGATATTAAAGGTTTAAATAAAGGAATTCGGAAATGCCCGGTGGGCCCGATTAAGACGCTTGGCGGGTCTGATGTCGTTTGCCCACCACATTCAACAGACATTCGTCAAATGACATTCTCGACACAGGAAACACACTTCCGGCCTTCAAATTAAGAGCGGCATTTGCCCAATGTTGGAAACAAAATAAGCGTGTCATAAAAAATATCGTACATATGTAGTTGGACTCTTCCATAATGACAAGCACGGGCATTACAGTTTGTTGATTGTTTTGTATCAATGTGTGGAGAGGCTGACATATATGCATGCTAACTTTTGTTAGCATGCAGGCTACATCCATTTAACATACAACATTTTTTCTCATATAGTTACATTTTTAAATCTTGTAAAATTACGTCTTTTTTCTCGTAAAGTTATCATTTTTAATCTTGTAGTTTTTTCTTGTAAAATTATGACTTAATTCTCATAAAATTATGACTTTTTCTCAAAAAATTAAAATTTTTAATCTTGTAATATTACTCATTTTTTCTTGTAAAATTACGACTTATTTTTCTCGTATAATTACAACTTTTTTTCTCGTAAAATTACAATTTTAATCTTGTAATATTACGACTTTAGATCTCATAAAAATACAACTTTTTTTTCTTGTAAAGTTACAATTTTTAATCTCGTAATATTGTGATTTTTTTCATCGTTAATTTAATTTTTCTCGTATAAATACAACTTTCAATCTTTTTTTAAAATGTGGCCCCAATGTGGCGTCGTAAAAAACTCTTTCCTATATTATGGTAAAAAAGACATCTAGTTAATTTTTGTAAAATTTTTTCACTTTCTTTAAACATAATATTAGGACATTTGCCTCGTGATGTGTTTTCTTTTTTTGTACTTTTCAAATAAATTAGAGAATAATATTGAGACACATACACGTGATATAAATTGAAATGAATTTCTCTTGCGCCGAAATATTATTTTGACATCACACGCCAGACATCAGACTCGGGCCACATATTCCAAACTCAACCGTCATGGTAACGGTGGTCCTTGAAAAGCCAAGTATCTTTGAGATGGTTCTTGCAATTGTCAAATCTTCTTGAGGTGGTCCTTAGCACTGATCCAACCAAAGTAATAAATCACCTGCCATAAAAAAGTGGGTTGCCATGTACAGTCATAACCCCCTTTTTCAGGCCCAAGTCAGTCCGTAAGTGCAATAATGACCCCCTAGCTTAATAACAGCCATAAATTCCTGTATGATTTATGGCAACACGTATGATAAGTTCGCATTTCACGCACCGTTGAGCCACTAATAGTCCTCTGAGTGGTCGTGTTAAAGGTAACTTGAGCGTGCTATTACCGTCTGGAGATGCGTGTTCTTTTTCATCTTGTGTGTGTGTGTGTGTGTTTTCCCACTCCCACACTCTTGCTTTAGAGCAAGCCAGCGCCACATCAGTCCATCATCGCAGATATGGCTTGTGGTTAGATAGCAAGTCTGGCGGCACACAAGACATTTTGTCCACTCTGTCATGTTTACTTATAATGATAAGCTTTGATGGATTCTCTGCCACGCTGTAGACGCCGCCACACGCACACTAAGCCGCTCACACGGCGGACAGCGCGGCGTGTGGAAATGTGGCAAAAAAGGTCCGCATTGGAAACGTCCACTTGGGCTGTGACACTACACGGTTAAACGTGAACACGTATGCAGTTGAGCGCATGCAATGAAGGCCAATAACGTGTCAAATGAAGGAAATAATGTGTTTAGTCATGCGTTTGAGTCATTTACCAGAAAAGCGTGGTCATGTTACCAGAATGCAGTTGTAGTATGACCCCTGGGGTGTACAAACTTCTCCCAACACATAAAGTGAAGGGTGTAGGGCGGCCCTTTTCGATACATTTTCTACCATCAAGATGGCCAAACCAGCCATGCTGAGCTGTCTGAACAAACCATCTGCATCGTAAACTCGTGTAATATCTAAAAACATCTCATTAATAGTAAACACTGTATTTAGTAATATGTCTGTTTAAAAAAAAACAACTTTATTCTTGTAAAGTCAAGACCTTATTAGTTGTTTTCTTGTAAAAGCATATGCCTTAGTCATTTTACTATCTTGTAAAATGGGGACTTTTCCAACATAATATTGGCTTTTTTTGAGTGGGACTTTAATTCTGTAAACTTCTTTTTGTCTTTTTTGACATTCTTCTCATACTACTATTTAAATACACTGTATTTTCCTTTTTTTAATGCAGTTGCACACAAAGGGACGATACTGGGAGATTTTTGCCAGCGCGTTTCATTCCAAAGCAAAATCTCAGGCTCCTCAGGTGGTTTAGTCTACAAGACATGAAGCTGCACAATGTGATCTGCTGGTCGGCCTGCACAGTGTTTCCTACTTCCACAGAGTGGGTTTACTTAACCCGGGCATTTGGCCAGACCACCACAAGAGTTGTGGACCAATTAAGAAGACTAATGAGGTCTGCTGTTACTGTATATCGCCGATATAAAGTCAATGTGTGTGTGCGTCTTGTTTTATCCACAAAAAGATGCAAAGAGGAGAACACAGAAGGAGCTTATTGTTTAGTTAGCACTGATGAACGAAGGGGATGCAAACCTGCATCTACCCATTATTTTTGCACACCTTCACACCCAAGGACGCCGGCTGCGCTTTTAGGGAGTGAGTGCGGCAAACAACGCTCTCCTTTCTTTTCCGTCACGTCTCAGAACCTCCTCTCTGCTCTTGTCAAGGCCACCCTTTTTGTTCCTCCCACTTGCTCGACCCAGAAGAGGTCAGAGCGAGAAAGAGCAATAGTCAACACACACACACACACACACAATAAAACACACACAGCAACTGTTACAAATCTTCTCCTTCTTATCGGGGACACGCCACTGATATGTGAGTCTCCACTCCCCATCCGAGAGATCCATCTCCGAAAACATCTGAGACGCAGCGAGAAGAAAGTGGAAATAAACGCGCGACGGCTGCACTGTCTGTGCGTCCAACCGCCAAAGGAAATGTCTGAATAGGAGCATAAAGCCACGTTGAGATGATTATTAACAGGGCTGAGATGACGCGGGGCGTGGGGGGGTGTTTGCACTCTTTGGGAGCGCTGCACCTGCGACTAATGATGCCAAACTTAACATGCCGCGGCCCTCTCGAATCAAACTCGCACTCGACGACCCACCAAAAACATGAAAGTGCTGTCTAGAAACGTCTGCCCGGGCAGCAGACCCTGACATCGTCGCTATCTGCTGCCCTCTAAGAGCAGCCACCCAGATTTGTAATCGCCTTTAATGACGCGTGAAAGCCCAATTTTGCTCCTTAAAATCTCTTATGTCTTTTCATCAGCATCTACTGGGGGTTTCACTCGCTGTTGCGTGAATTCGTGAATCTCTGTCAACTCATCATACCATTTATCAACACTCGACATCTAAGCGAGCTTTATTATCTGAAAAGACATTCGGATTTTTGACTGAATATATATTTTCTGCTCTCCCTCCGTTAGACCAAGTTGTTTATATCGAATAATTACAGTATGTGCTACAAAAAACTTCACAAAAAATAAATCAATGCGATTTTGTGTAAAAAAATAAAAAATAAAAAAAGCAACTGTACTCATTCTTGGCCCACATTAAGCATTTTCAAACACAGAAATGCCTAAAAGAACTAAATGAAGTCGAATACAAACAGTGTGGCGGAAGAAGCACGTTAATTGTGACTGTAGTTTTCCACATTGGTCACTAGGTGTCAGCAATTGTTCAGCGAGAGAAACGCCAGCCGTCATCGCCAGGATAGGCATTTATTGCGGGCACAATAATAACATTCATTCATTCATTCATTCATTTCCTATGCCGCTTGTCCTCATTAGGGTCGCGGGGATGCTGGAGCCTATCCCAGCTGACTTTGGGCGGAAGGCGGGGTACACCCTGGACTGGTCGCCAGTCAATCGCAGGGCACATATAGACAAACAAAGACAAACAAACATTCACACTCACCACCTGTTTACCACCATCTGAGCCCTATCGACATGAAATATAACCTCTATAGTCGCTTTAACACTTGTATTAGCCAATACAGTAAATAAAATAATAGAAAATAAGACATTTTAGACTTATAAGACTCACATTTTAGCACTAAAAGCGTACTTCCGGTGGCGGCTGTTGCCCCATCAGTGTAACATTACTGACACATTGAGACCACTGTAGAATATTACTCTGCTGCTGCTGCTTGTGGTTAAGAAGAGGCTCACGATGCATTTCAATCGCTTCATCAACAAGCAGAGAACACATACAGCATGCAGTGAACATTCACACAGGAGCTGCTGTCGGCCACAACTCATGCCTATCACCTCTCTCTACACACTACTGATGCATGGCTCATTACTGAAATATCGATACCGGATCTTTATTCTGGAAAATCAGGCAATTGAATTGATTGATTGTGGAAAATCAATCAATTCTCAAACCGAAGGTATCAACGCGGGAAGACAGCGGAAAGTAGGTAATTAATTGAGTTCTTGTCTAAATGGTACGCGGTTGGGTTCATTCACTAAATGGATCGCAAAGGAAAGTGGTGGTATCGCACATCACTGCGCCACACTTCTTACACTCCCAGTCACAAAACATAAATCCCAGTCAACTCTAAGTCACACACTTCACTTCCCTGCCCCCACCCCTCTATGGCGCACAGATCTTACACTACATGTCTCACCATAATTGAATTATACATATATATATACACATGATATATAAATGCCTTATATTTGTATTTTCATACATCCATCCAAAGTGTGGCCCGCAGCGCACTGTAGATATAAAATAAAATGCTGAAAACTAGAGCAAAAAGACAAAATGTAAAAAAACAAAATGACAGCTTAGTACTAATAGTAACAGAAAGAGTTGGCTTTATATATTTTTTTCAGTTTTTATGAAATTAAATATCTAAAAGAAAAAAAAAAAGATTTTTCCGTATGTTGTTTCTCGATGGATAAAGTTGGGACACCCCAGATTTCGGCCAAGAACATATACAATTTGCTTAAATATGCATACATTTTAAATATATATATATATATATAATCAGTATTCAACTACAAAATAACATCTTTGAAAAACCGCGATACGGTGAGGGCCCATAATTTATCCATTGAACTGTAATTTTAATGTACAGTATTTTTTGTATGTTTCCAATCGTTTTGAACATCGTTTTGCAAAATTTCCACATTTCCTGCGCAAATACAGGGCTGAAATTTAATGCAGACGGTCTGGGTGCGCGGAGTTGGATCAAAACGCTTGCCGACCCATTTGTGTTAGTCAGCATGCCGCCTATTATGCTGCAGAAACATTTACTTTACACTGAGACCTTTTAAGACCGTGTGATGTCTTTAATGTTAGAGTGACATTATTATTCTACCTAATCGAATAATAAAATATGCAAAAATGTCATAAGGGAGGCGCTGCAGTACTCTCCTCATCCTGAAGGGGTGGAGGAGCTGTAAGGTGCTTGTCACTACAGTGTGTGTTGCTTGTGTGGATAGACGAATAAAGATCCATTATTTATAATACATTTACCCACCAGTTAAGTGGAAATGAGATAATCTCCCTGAGGGACACCTAATCTCTCTCTAGGCACCCTAATCACAAGGTCAAAATCACGAGAAACCCACGCGTCTCACACTCACTGCAAATTTGATGTTCAGTTTTTGGGAAAATACCGTCTACCCTAACACAGCGGCCACTGTGCACGTGTGCGAGTGCACGTCGTGGATGTGCAGGGGCCACTACTGAGTCAAGGTGGGCTGGGTCCACGGTTCCCACAGCCTGTGCGGAGGCATCCTCTGCCGCGCTATCAGCCTCCGTCTCCGGCCCCCAGCACCAGCGGGCCCCCTGACGTCAGCCCTGTGCTGATAACGGTAGTGGGGGGATGGGGTGTAAGGGCCCTTTTGGGTTGGAGGAATGAGGTGGAAGGAGAAGAGGCGGGAGGGTGAGAATGAAGGGGGGGGGGGGTTACACTAACAGAGCCAGGGGTGGATAAGACCCTCAGACAGATAAGAAGAGGCTGAGAGTGGTGCCTCTTTTGTTTTCCAGCGCTCCTCCTGTCTGCTGGCATCTTCTCTGTGCTCCTCCATGACATTCCCTCGCTCTTTCTGCCTCTATTTCCCACTGCGGTCAAACCTCGGTTTTCTTACGCCCAGATTTTCACATGATTTTCACCAAAATGACACCGGTTATCCTATAGTGTGTGACAAACGAGTGCATGTGCCCTGTACTGTATAATTCCATGGATTTGGAGTGCCCAACCAAAGCGCCCTACGTGTTGCTGACAAACTATCCGTGCATTTTTATTATTGACCGCAAAAAAACCCACCACGGGGCCAAATAAAGCTGCAGGTGCCAGCGACGTGAGAAACACTACTGAATGCCATCTCACCAGGAAGTCTCATTCGTTATGTACATATCCTGGGACAAATTCACTGGATTTGCATTATTTCCTATGGGAAAAATAGATTTTGCACATCTTGGTTTGCGTTAGACCTTTTTGGAACCAACTGACAATGAAACCCGAGGCACCGCTGTGCTGTCGTCTCTCGCAATATTGTGTTTTTTCCAGAACTTGTTAAATGATGGCTGTTTCATGGCACACTATGGTATATAATTAGTCAAACCATATTGAAATACAAGTGATATGTAGTATTCTGGTCACCATGCGCCAGTAATGAAACAAAACAGAGACATTACCTTACACGACAATACTGTAACACTGCTTAACGTCATGATGTCAGTCATGGCGTGTCCCACATGGTAGCTTGAAAAAAAGCTCCATTCCCATCCCATGTGGATGTGAAGTTTAGAAGAAGAAAAAAAAATGGAGGCTAACTGGTTAGCTCGCTAGCGGCCGTTTCCAGTCCGTGCAGCATAAGAGTTGTACAATGTGGCGTAAATAATGAATAATAGGAGCGTAAAGGTGCTATAGGGGTGTTATTTCATGTCAACACGGTTCTAATAATGTACTTTGAAAGTTATAAACAGGTTTTCCATGCGCTAACTACAATAATATTTCATTTAAATTTTTCAGATATTAATAAAGTATCCATCTATTTATTAGCATTTAATCAAGACATCCATCGCTGCCACGTCTGGAACCAGTTAACCGAGCTAAACAAGGGACGCCTGTTTTAGTCGTCTCTTGCGGCACATGGAAAACGGGGGCAGCCTTTTCTGGAGTTGGCCAGCTCTTTCACCCTACCTGCTGAACCCTGCGCGACCTCTCCACAGACACCTTCACCCATTGTTGTGATGATGTCATCTCACCTTTATCTAACCCTGAATGTTACCCTTCGGTTGCTCCTCCGCGCGCAAACAAGTGGCTTTCCCTCAGGCCGCCGCATCGCACTACAGCTAAGCCTCATGTGTTAGTCTGTTAAACACTGGCGCTGCAGTACTGTGTGTGTGTGTGTGTGTGTGTGTGTGTGTTCCCTATTTGTTCTTCAGGCTTGCAAGCGAACTTTGGTCACCGCTTATCAACGGGCGAGGACCTGGGATCCCTGCATTCATCTTTCAATGCTATAAATATAGCCCCCGTAGCTCGCAGACACACGAGCATGAACACTGCTGGGCATTTCACAATCAATGCCAACCAGAATATACTGTACACTACCGTACACGCTATCAGGACTATCCAGGTAAGGTCTAAGTTCAAAGCTCAAACGCTAAAGGACGGAAGGGCTGCAATTCTGCCTTGACTATTATTCTTATTTTGTATGTTAAGGTAATGCAAGGCTCTGCTTTACTTTCACATTCGAACCTTTACACCAAATGGCTAATGTAGTCATACACACTGCAAATGCATTACTCATAAAAGCTGCACTTTTACATGGCAAAGATCCTCTATATGACAGGATCACTGTAGTTTTTAAGGACCTAAAGCAAAAACACAAGTCAAAGGTCCTCGATACGATATGATATATGATGGACTACAAAAAGTGAGTCAAAGATTCTCTATATGACAGGAGCAGTGCTGTTTTAAGAACCTACTGGCAAAAGCAATAGGCCATCTAGTTGACAGAATCAGTCTGCTGTTTTTAAGGACAACTGCAAAATTGCTGATCAAACATCAATCTACTGTTTTCAAAAACCTACCCCAAAACCACTAGTCAAAGATCCTCTTTTTGACAGCAGCAGGGCTGTTTTTAAAGACGTACTACCAAAACAGGAGACAAACATTCTGTATAGGACAGGAGCACTGCTGCTTTTAAGTACCTACAGCTAAATCGCTAGGCAAGCGCCTCTCCATGACAGAATCACTCTGCTGTGCCTTAGTGCTAAACACTAGTCAAAGATCCTCTATATAAACATAGCAGTGCTATTTAAGAATCTACTACAAAAAGGTGAGTCAAAGACATAGTCATATTTAGTCATATTTACAAGTCATATTTATATGACAGGAATACTGCTGTTAAGGCAATAGTTAAAGACCATCTAGGTGACAGAATCATTCTGCTCTTTTTAAGGACAAACTGCAAATATTTGGAGGGCTTAGTGCATAACAGTAGTCCAAGTTTCTCTATATAACCACGGCAGTGCTATTTTTAAAAATCTACTGCAAAAACATGTGTAAAGGGTCCTTTACATGAAAGGAGCACTTCCGTTTTTAAGGATCTACGGCAAAAAAGTGAGTCAAAGATTCTCTCTATGACAGGAGCAGCGCTGTTTTTAAGGACTTACTGCAAGATTGCTCATCAAATATCCTCTCCATGATAAAATCACTCTGCAGTTTTTGAGGACCTAAGGCAAAATCACTTGTCAAAAATCCTTTTTGTCACAGCAGCAGCACTGTTTTTAAGAACCTACTACCAAAATATGAGTCAAACATCTTCTATATGACAGCAGCAATGCTGTTTTTAAGGACCTACTGCAAAACTGCTCATCAAAGATCCTCTAAGTGGTAGGAGCACTGCTGTATTTAAGGACCTGATGCAAAAATACCAGTCGAAGATCCTCAAAATGACTCTTGTTGTTTTTCTGTGTAAATATTTGAGTAAAGATCCTTCCTATGGCAGGAGCACAACTGTTTAAAGACGTACAACAATAACACGTGTCAGATCTTTCGAAGTCTCTCAAAAAGCAAATTTACAAAGATTATTTCAAAAGAATGTTAAAATACTTGAAAAAGTCCACACAAAAAAAAACAACAACAGCAAAATGGGGAAAAAGAGTGCGTACCAAAGTTCATGCTAATACGCTTTTTCATCTAAATCACAAAGCTGAGATGCATTTTTTTTCTTGAAATATTTTTTACAAAATATCAAAGTGGCCTCCTTTCATTTTTCAGTGTGTGGCCCTTGGTGGAAAAAGTTTGGACACCCCCGATGTAATCCTTATCACGTGTAATTGAGCATCGCAAAGACAACAAACTGTTGGCCACTTGAGCCTGTCACGATTGAGAAGCCGCTGCAACCGAGGAGTTAATTATTTCTCCCAAAACACACTCAGTCGGGTATTTGTTAAGAGGGATCCGGTCTGGTCGCCGTGTGACTCTGTGACCTTCCCTGCTCAAACACAATGAATCCACAAGCATAACTTGGAAATACCCGAGAACATGTACGGGTACGCATGCACATTTCATCATCGTGTTACTGTAGCTGAGCATTGTGCGTTTATTTGTCGTTAGGTCCTGCATGTGTCTCTAATGCTGCTGGTGGATTTTCAAAGGTTTCTCAAACTCTGGTTCTGGGCCCAAAATGGCCATTTCATTGAGTCACCATCTGCTACATGCAAATAACAGCTGGGAGGGTAGTAATTCAACATTTACGGGGATATAAAAAAAAATATATATATAAATATTTGTCCTAAAAATAATTATATATTTATTGTAATATTGTAAAAATAAAATGTAAAAAAAAAAAAAAGGGAAAATATTCTAATATTTGGGCACATTTTAAACCTGACTAATTCAGCAAAATGCTAGTAAGAGTAACTGAAGCGGGCACCGCAACAGTAACGCAAGCAAATGATTTGGATCAATAAAGTCAGTCACATGGAAACCTGAGGTCTTGGTGAGCGTTTTGACACACCGTGAGGTTAATATTGATTAGCACTGTTTCATCATTACCACCTGAGCGGCGTGCTGATGATCAATCTCATCAGATAAGGCCAGAAAAACAGGTGAGCTCAGCAGATGCAGAAAATGAGGATAAAGGTTAGAAAAAAAGTCATCAAATGTGTGTGTTTGTGTGTGTGTGTGTCTTTTCTTGCATTGATGTCTTCTTCCTGGAGCCAGGAGTCTCCCATCGTCTCACTGCGTGTGTGTGTGTGTGTGTGTGTGTGTGTGTGTATGTGGGGAAGAGGGGCCAAAGTCAGTCAGTGACCCCAAAATGATTGAGTCTCTAGTCCAGCCAGGATGGGGACACTTTTCCTGGTGCCTTACATTTCCTGGACGCTAAGCCCCCAACAAATACCTTGACCCGAAATGTTGTCACTAACAATTCATTAATTATGGAACAGAACAGTGTTAAAAAAAAATCCTCCCTTAAAGATAATTGTAGGAGTTTAACTCAACCATGAAGCAATTTGCAGTTCAAACTATAATAATTCTGGAAAATGTGCAAAATTCAGAAAAATACCGCATACAAAACACCCACTGTGAGTATACAGTAAAAAGTGTGGGCCGGAAACACGCGGGGTCGCAAGCGTTTTGCTTTTTCTTTGTTCTTACTGTGCAGCGCCATCAAAGAGGGGCACTATGCAATGATGTCACAATGTAAATGCAACGATAAGAGAATTTAAAGTGCAAAAAAATTTAATTTTTCCCGCACAATTACGAGTTCAACTGCACACAAATTGCTCATTTTTTGCGCTGATTAAAATAACTTACCGACATGTCGTGGCGTGTACGCGTGCAGAAAAGCAGTCAACGATATTCCCTTGGTGCGAAAAGACGATGCATTCAATAGCCGCTTACGTGCGTGGCAGCAGAACTTTGCCAAATCATCATTAGCGACACCAAACAAAAATAGTGTGCGTGTGCTCTTCCGGGTGGGTTGACACGCCTAAAGGGAGTCTTAGAAAAGACAAGTCGTTATGTACCGGGGGTGTCTCGGGTCCTGTCTAGTCGCTCGGTCGTGTCTTCCGCTCTCAACGCAATGGACAGTAACTCTATGTCTCTGCACAACCGCCTTCTTGTCACACAGGCATCAAACATCCTCTTCATCACATTGTTAGGCATCATCCTTGTCATAATAATCATCGTAAAGGTGATGATTTTAGCGCTGCGGGTTTAAAGACGATAAAAGCTCGCAATGCTGTCTTCCCATCAAAGGGGGAGTCATGTTTTACTCTTAGTTTTACCGCACAGCGGTTAACTTCTTTTTACACTTGTGTGACAGTTAGGGATGATGCTAACAAGGACGTTCACTCACCTTTGGCGATCCTGTCTTGTCGTTATCAAAAATGCTGAGTCGTCCATCCATCCATTCATCTTCTATGCCGCTTATCCCCACTGGAGGTCACGGGGCTATGCTGGAGCCTATCCCAGCTGACTTTGGGGCGGGAGGCCGGGCACACTCGTACACACAATTTAGAGTCGCCGATTAAGCTAACATGCATGTTTTTAGGCATGTGGGAGGAAACCCACGCACGCACGGGGAGAACATGCAGACTCCACACAGAGCCCAACGGAGATTCCGACCCAGATCCTCCATACCCCTGACTGTGGCCGACGAGCTAACCACTAGGTCACCGTGCGGCCCAATGGTAAGTAACTTTACTTGTTTTTGTGTTGTTCTATTTTATCGAATTACATTTTTTTTTTAATAAAATAAAAACACGACCACAGGCTAGCACAGGGGTGGGCTTTTTGACTCTTTTGACTGGCAGGCCACATTGGGTTAAAAATATGACAGAGGGGTCGTCCGTATAGGTGGTCAAACAGACAGACATACTTGCTCCCGGTGCAACAAAATAGCAGGAACCGTTCAGCTCCAGTTCCTGCTATCGAGGCCACTATGACAACAAAGCCACACTCTTGCGACTTGGAGATGCGTGTCAATACATTCATGCACCTAGAGAAGCGATATAAGCACCATCAAGTCACCCATCCAACACCTTCTCAGTCATACACAGTGGCAGCAAGTTTCATGTACACACACACACACACACAGGGAGTCTGGCCAATGTCGGTGATACACCCTGGCATGTGCAAACACACACATTGTACTGTACAATAACAGAAAAAGGATGATCTCTATAGTTTTGGGGGAGTATTTTCACAAACTTTTCACCCCGTTGCTGCAGGTCACAGCGAGATGGAGAAAAAGTAGTTTGGGCCTCCTGGCATCATGCTAAAACACACTCCTTATGCTTAGTCGCAGCTTCTCAAGCACAAGTCTGGAAGGAGGTTTTTCAGGCTCCAGCACGAGAACACACCTTAATATTATTAGCCAGCAGCTGTTATCAGCATGCAGTTACACATTGACGGCAGCTCCCCGTTTCCAGTGAGGCAATATTGCACTATTTGCCTTGACCTGCACTGCGAGTGTCGTCTTTTTGTTTTTTGTAACAGACAGGGCCAGAAACACCAAAATATTACAAAACACCTCTGGGCGTGTGGCGCTGTATTTTCACACCGATTATTGACAAAATCAGTCACATTTAATAGCGCAACGCTCGACTAAAAACACTTTTTTTACCCAACTTTTTGTTTGAGGTAAGGCAGTGGACCTCAGTATTTGTTTAAAAGTAAGGAGGAAAAATATAAAAAGTGGAAAATGTAAAAAAAAACCCAACAAAATAGTAATGGTAGTGTTTCAAATAATACATTCTAAATAATTCTATGGGAGAAGGACACATGTAGAGTGTGGAATTATAAGGGAAAATCCACAAAAATGCAAACAACAGCACATGACTTGTTATGTCCCTGTCATGTTTGAATATTGACGCTGATCTAAACATGATTTGGTTTACATTTTTGTAACTTTGCTGTGAACAAGACTGCAGTTGTACAGGAATATTAGGACGATTATGATGCCCCATATGTTGAAAAGAGAGAGAGAGATTTTGATCGAGCTAGGTAGGTCCTTCACTCCTCCTCTTTTTCTCTGTCCCGTCACTTCATTCTTAATTTGATAAGATGGAATCGCTGTGGTGGAGCAGCAGCTCGGATTTTTGCGTATTGCGCGCAGACTGAGGAACATTTTGATCTATTTGATTATTTCTATTAAGTCCTTTGACCCACAGGTGCATCCAAACTTGTGATTCCTTCCCCCCCCCTGAGACGGATGCGCATCTTCCAGGAGTGGATATGTACCAGGGCATCATGACCACCAATCACGGACACCCTTCCTACGAGGCCGGCTTCCTTCACAACTCCTCGGGTACATCCCCGGTCTACGTGCCCACCACCCGGGTCGTCACCCCGATGATGCCCACCCTGCCCTACCTCCAGACGCCCGGAGCGTCGCAGACGAGCACACCGGCCTCCAGTCACCCTGCCTGGGCCCAGCCTGGCGCCGAGTCGGTGTCGTCGTACAACCACTCCCCGGTGTCTCCGCGCTTCAGCTTCTCCGCCAGCCCGCCGGCGCGGGAGCAGGCGTCCGCGGCCCCCTACGGCACCCCGCTCGGCATCTCTGCGAACGGGAGAGAGCACTACAGCGCCCGGGGTCTCGGTGGGTCGTACCACAGCCCCTACCCGGCCTACATGAGCCCGAACGTGAGCGGGACGTGGTCGGCGTCACCCTTTGACAGCCCGATGCTGCACGGCCTGCAGAGCGGAGGTCCAACGGGCGCAACGCGGCACCCAAATATAGGTGAGGAAGCGGTGCACTTATTTTTTCTACACGTGATTCAATTAGCTGTTCAAGTTGAACGTCCGACGTTCATGTTTGCTTAAAAATGAACAACACGTGCGTGGATGAAATATGACAATTAATACAGAACAGGGCCAACGAACCAGCAACGCAAGCTCGCTTCGTTGACGCGTAAACAGAAGAAGTAACCATTTTTTAACAATACAAAAACCTCAACTATTGCACTTGAAAAAAGATATATTTCATATATTATTCACAGGGCCTACGACTATTACAATATTTTCAGTCTTCATCATGATTGGCTTTATTTTGAACAACGTTTTCCTGCATGGCAATTGGTTGAACGTTAAATGTTCACTTTGTACTCAAAAAGAAATGTATGAATGACTTTACACTACGCCTTTTAGTGTGAGTTTTATTTTTTTCAATGTATGTAATTGTTTCCTTACAAATACACCAACATTTCATACCGTAAATCATAACAATGACCTCGATGTGGTCACAAGCAAATAGTGAAGTTGTGGCCCAAAAGAGCAATAATAAATACAAATACAATGCAAGCCATTCAAAGGTCCAAAGGGGTTTCCCAACACTGTGATAAAAAAGAAAGTTGGGTTTCTTGATCAGTGCAATTTTACTATTAATCATGTGACTTTTCGGCTGTGATTCACTGAAATGTTCCCTGCGATGGAAAAAAGAGAAATGGACTGAACGGTGTTAACGTGATAAGAGAATCGATCCAATCTGACCTGTGATCTGCCGATTTCATTGACACTCCACGACTCACTAAAGTGGCGTCTTCACTTAATGGCGTTGACAACAACCAGTCCAAACTTAATTCGCTTCTACTTTATTTACCAATGTGATTTGGTTTTCTATCGCTTACGTCAGTCATTGTGAAATTATTTCCTTTTTCAGTGAGTTATTTGTCCTTCTTGGGTGTTAAAGGAGTGTTTTTAAATCCTGATAAGGAGACACACTGACTGGTAAAAAGTGTATTGTCTTGTGTTGATGTGTTGGCTCTCTAGCTTCCGGGCTCAAGGTTACTTCTTCCTTTGCTTGTCTTTTTTTGCTCTCAACCTTGGATCAGATCTTCTTTACCGGAAGAAGATTAACAACAGGCGGCCTTATTTCATGAAATAGGATGCATGTCATTCATTTTGATGGTCGGAATATGTCAAACATAAGGTGCGGCATGTTAAGGAGGGCCAAACTAAGTGGTTCTTCTGGGAGATTGTGGGTCGCAGTTATCTGTGAGAGAAAAGTGAGCGAGACTCAGAGTCTCTATTTGTCTCAACGTGATGGAGCTCTATTTGCAGCGCGCCCTTTATCTGCCGGGGAGCTGCGAGCAGATAAGCGGCGGGGCCCGCACCTCCTGCTGGTGAGCACATCCACCACACAGGCGAGGGCTGAAGGTCGAAATGCCACTTCTTCTTCTGGAATTAAATGAAGTAGTCTTATAAAACAATACCCACTTTGACTCCCCTGCAAAGTTTTGCCGGATGTTCCCAAGCCAAAACATCAGTTTTTTTTGTTTAAGTGCTCAGCTGGTCAACGGACATGTCAAAAGTGATAAATAATGTCGACTTTCAAAAAGATACCTCTTTAAAACCTAAACCGATGAAAGTGAATTCTGCCAACACTACGTACGTCTGTGGCCCGCTGCAGTCTATTACTTAACTGCAGCAGGGAGTATCTGCCATCTGTTAGGAATGTTTTTTTAATATTAATATTTTCATATCGCATCACAGCATGCTTTCTATCACACAATTCCGTCGGGCTGAATAAATACTGAAAAATTGAAGCGTGCTGACGTTAATATTTCCCACTTGCTAAATCCAACCCAATATGTTAAGCTGTTTTTTGGCGATATCTGCAGAGCAAAAACAGCCTGCATGTTAGCGTTGTGTTATTAGACAAATTTTATGGGATGCCGCCCATAAATGGCCTTTAATGGTTGCATTTTGGACATCCCTGAATTAGGGAAGCCCTTTAAAGAAACACTGTAGGGTGTTGACGGTTTTCCTGCTATGATATAATAAAGCTAATGGTGGCCTGTAGGACTAACCTTGTCAACATTTTACCAAATTGACTCAAACTGACTCTACTTTGGGAAAAAAGGGCTTCTAATAACAGTCAACAAATTCATATTTCTTGTCCTCCTCTTCTCAGATATATTTGACGACTTTGCAGAGGGTCGAGAATGCGTCAACTGCGGCGCCATGTCCACGCCGCTGTGGAGGCGGGACGGCACGGGCCACTACCTGTGCAACGCCTGCGGTCTCTACCACAAGATGAACGGCATCAACAGACCTCTCATCAAACCCCAGAGACGACTGGTGGGTGTAAAACTTTAGGGTTCATCTTGGGACGTCTCCCGCGCCTCTGATAGCAACCTGACCTGTGCTGTACCCACCTCTCAACCCAGTCGGCCTCCAGGAGGGTTGGCCTGTCCTGCACCAACTGCCACACCACCACCACCACCCTGTGGCGACGAAACGCAGAGGGGGAGCCCGTCTGCAACGCCTGTGGCCTCTACATGAAACTCCACGGGGTAAAGAAAGAGAAGCATTTGGAAATCAATCAAAACAGAGCATTATTATTTATTTTTTCTTACCTGTTTAAACACATCCTTCCTGTACCCTTGACAGGTCCCGCGACCTCTGGCTATGAAGAAAGAGGGGATCCAAACCCGCAAACGCAAACCTAAGAACCTGAGCAAGACCCAAACGGGTTAGCTTAGCTTCATAAATATTCAAGCAGCTTAAATTTAACTCATGTAAAATGGACGCCACATGCCTCACTCAATCAAAACATAATTCAACATAATGAAAGATGCTATTATTATGTGAGTACAATTTTGGAAAAGATCCTCTAAAGTACTACAGTCATTTTCTGAGGGTAAAATGCTGCCATTCTGCAAAAATACACAAATATTAATATTGTTAATATAACAATGACGACTACTGTAACATACTGCAGTATTTTGGTCCCACGGTGTCTGATTGGTTAGCACACAGTCAGGAGACCAGGGTTTGAATCTCCGCTTGGGCATGTCTGTGTGGAGTTTGCATGTTCTCACCGTGTGTGTGCGTGGGTTTCCTCCCACGTTCCGAAAGCATGCATGTTAGCTTAATTGGCGACTCTAAATTGTCCATAGGTATGAATGTGAATGGTTGTTTGTCTATACGTGCCCTCCCACTGGCTGCCGACCAGTCTGGGGTGTACACCGCCTCTCGTCTGAAGTCAGCTGGGATAGGCTCCAGCGTAGCCCCACCACCCTAGTGAGTCAGCATAGAAAATTAATGGACTGCAGTATTTTTAAATGTACTCAAATGGTTAAAATAATGACTATAAATAAACTTCATTATAATTATTTCAATAATATGTATTCAAATAATAATTACAAGATGTGAGCCTCTTGCTGTGTGTTATGACGTTACTGTGGTACCCCACAGGGGGTCCAGGCACCGAGGGTGCTCCGATGACACCAACAAGCAGCACTCCCAGGACCTCCATCACCTCCTCCTCCTCCTCCTCCAGCACCTCCTCCATGTCCGAGGAGGCCCGGCAGATTAAGACGGAACCGGAGACGCTCAGCTTGTACACAAACGGCGCTGCGCACACACAGGTCGGATTGCGTAACACTCCCATCATCCACATCTTATCGTTCTGCGGTCTACAGTATACCTGATCGTGTTTGTGTATGTGTTGGACTACAGCTTTCGGCTCTGCCAGCCTACATGGCAGCTCAAGGGGGCGCTCTTCCTCTCAAGATGTCCCCGGGGGGGCACGGCGCATCGTCGGGTTCAAAAGCCGAAGCGTGGAACAACCTCATCCTGGCTTAGAACACAGCAGGGAAAGGTGGAAACAGAAGAGCGGAAAAACGGACTATGAAAAACCAGGTTGGCTTAAACATCCGACAGTTCATTTATGTTCAATATGTGACACCGAAAAAGGTCAGAGTTCAAAATGCACGTCGGTATTGACACGGCGTCTACTCTTATATCGATAAGCGGCCAATGTGTTGAGCGACGCAAACAGCGGTATGGCCAGCGTAAAGAGGTGGATCCCTCTGCTGGCAGAACTCTGCATTGCAACCACACAAACGGTCAACCCAAGCCTGCTCTAGCGAGTACAGCGGAACCTCGAGTTACGAAAACCCAATAAGAAAAAATCATAACACCAATTGGGCTGCGACAATATTACCGTCCCATTTAACGAAAAAGTAATCAAAATAGGAACATGAAAAGGGAAAGTGCCTCCCAGATTTTGGAACGTACAGGCCGCCCTCCCCTGAGGCGGTAATGCACAAAAGCAATGGATGCCAACCGCCGTAAAACCAAAGAAGAAAAGAAAGCTGACCTCCCATTGGTTATCTCCTATGGTACTCTAACGATGGCCAATCACGGCGTCCCTTTGCTCAGCATACAGAAAAGCTCCCATCCATTGTGAGAAAGTATAATTTAAAAAATGATAGTGTTAAGTTGAGTATGTAACGTAGTGTATTCATTGAAATGAAGTTACAGTACATAAACTTACGTAGGATTTCTGCTATCTGTCAAAACTCCGCTCACCTCGCTCGACCCGAGAGGTAAAGTGTAATTTTTCATAAAAACATTAACTACTTTTTTTAAATTGCTTTTTGTTATGTTCTCATAGTTTTTTTTTTTACATTCATGCACATGTAAATGATTATGTTGTCATTAATGAACATATTTCTTTCGGGTGGGTACAATATTTACACTTGGACTCTTTTTGACGGGGCTGGAGCAAATTACGCCATTTATATTTAAATCTTGTCTCACAATACAAAAATTCCAAGACACGAAAGCCCCTCCAAAACGAATTAATTTAGTATATTGAGGTTCCGCTGTATTTAGGTGGAAAATGTCACGTTGTGATTAGTGGAGACCCACTAAATAACGTAAGCTTTTGTGGCTGTAGTCAAGCACTGTAAAATACACTTTAGACTAAAATAACGACAAACTCTAACAATACCGTCGTCCCTCGCTATATCGTGGCTCGAATATCGCTGCCTCACTATCGCAGTTTTTCAAAAAATAATGAATAAATGTAGTATTGTGCTGACTAGGCATCAGAGACATTACTTTTCACAGTGCATGGAAACATGGGAAAAAAATAGCTTCTCCTCTCATTCGGTGTGGCAGTGGTAAGTTTTTGTCTTATTTGTCCTTAATCTCCACTTTGTTTGAAACAAAACACTCAGAATAAATCATTTGGAACGGCTAGTTATCTTGGTAGCCTGCTATGCTTGCAACAGCCGTCTCTCATGTCCCTGCAGTGACACCGTACATAGCCTGCACTATGTGACACAAATAAAGAATAAAAGGAGTGTAATAGTGACTATTGGGGTGTTACTTCATGTCGACAGGGCTCTATTAATGGTGAAACCTGTATTTGGAAAGTCATATACGCAGTTTCCAAGCTCTAACTACAAAAATATTTCATTTATTATTTAATCCTACCTCAGATGTTTGCAGTTTCAGCCTCAATGTTCTAGCCCATTCTGGAGGTTAAAATGATTATTTGTGTTGCCTGAAAAGTGTCCTGCCAGATGAAAGATAGAGTACAATAATAAAAAAAATGTCTTAACATCACTTTAAAAATAAAAAAAATGTGTACGTTTCCAACTAGAAGTCAGGATTCAACAAATACCAATTGGCCCTTTAACTCAAACTTTGACCAAGGTTTGAATTATTTTGTGCTTGTGCTTCATGTTTTGTATTATTTCTTACTAAGTTCTGAGAGAAAAAAAAGCAGCCGCCCCTCCTCGCTAGCCATCCTCTCGTTACATAAATCCCCGTTAGTATTTATTTGTACAGGCGCAACCCACGGTGACATTATATTCTAATTACTGTTTGTGTAACCTTCATTTTAGGGGATGTGTGTCATGTACAGTACATTGTGTGTAAATGTGGTATATTGCGCGGCGTTTCATTGCCTGAGTGGCGACTTTATTTACATGTATGCAGAGGCTCTACACTCCAGTATAATTGTGTAACTCGCCATTAGTGCTGTAGTGCATTGGAATGCACTAATGCGACACTACCTGATACCTTCTCTCTGGTGCCGCCGTGGCTCTTCACGGAGCACACAATGGGATACAACACAAATGTATGGCGTAGAAATGTTGTCGTTTGCATTTAATAAAAGGGAAGGTGACCGCACACTTGATTCAAGTTGTTTTATTTGATAATGATGCTTGGGTTTGAGTAAACTATATGTTTACTCTTGTGGCGTGTGCTTCAAAGTAACCCACCAACTGAGAATGCTAACAAATGCTGACAAATATCGAGCGGACAGGATAACGTCCAATGTTTTAAATGGACAGGCTGTTCTTTGATGTACACTGACCTAAACTGTGCGTTATTCATTCATTGATGCATTCCTTTTCTGTGCCGCTTATCCTCATTAGGGTCGCTGGTATGCTGGAGCCTATCCCAGCTGGCGTTGGGCGAGAGGCGGGGTACACCCTGAACTGGTCGCCAGTCAATCGCAGGGCAGACAAACCGTTATTCACACTGTAATGGACAATTTAGAGCTGCAAAAACATAAAAACATATTTATCCATTCACTGGCCATAGCCCGCACAACCGACTGAAAACCAATACAAAAACAAGAATATTGCCATTTTGGTATGCTTGATGTAGAATTGCACTCCATTATATTGATACATTTTAGTTGTTGTCATTTAATTGGCTAGTATCATGGGATCATAAGCGGCCTCTCGTGTAGGTAAATAAGGTCACCAAATTATTAGAAATTATCGAACCCTTCCGGTTCGACACCACTTCAAACTGCAATCAAAAAGGATGTATTGTTAGGGCAAATTTCGTACTGGTTGGCAAAAGTGTGCGTTTCTCTTATCAATCACAGAAATGCATATGTAAAACTGTACAGATATGCTATTATGTTAGCAAGGGAGCCTAATTCTATTTGTAGCCACGCAGGATTACACCTGAGCGATCTTTCCTCCACCTCCTGGTTCCCAACCAAGAGCCAATCATAAACCAATCTCCAGTGACGTAAGGATTAGGCGGGCTATCACACCAGTCGTTCTGCTCCCTCATTGGCCACCGCTCTCTGAATCCATGCGACGCCAACCAATCGGAGGCGTGGGTCGATCTGGCCTTAGCAGGGAGAGTAACTTTGGGCATCTTTCCTTGAATGGAGACACCCCCACACACGATTACGATTCTGCACCTGATTGTGGAGCAACATGGACGTCCTCAAGTCGCTGGGCCACCCGGAAGAGATTTTCAACCTCTTCAAGTTTAAGATGGGAGGCTGCAGAACCGTCATGCCCAAATTGGATTACGTGAGTAAAATGGAAAATGCTTTATTAAGTGCCACCTAAACGCCAAAGACAGAAGGGGGATGCTTATCTTGTTACAAAATGTCACGCAACACGCCCGGAGAGGGATTCTATGCGCATGTTGGCACCGTTTTGACACCGACATGCCCGGATAGGTACCACTACACATTGATCATCACTGAAATGCATCACAATGAACTGCAACCAGTAGCATTTCGTGGAAGCGTACCCGCAAACTGCATCGTTCCGGGGATAGGCGGGCGCGGGTATCTGCTATTACACTTATGCGCCGCCAGATGTCGCCATTTGAAAACACTCTGGCCACCTCATTCGGTGCGCCTCGGGAACGATCCAAAACAACTATAATAAAGCTCCCTTTGGATATATAAAGCACATAAAGGGAGCATTCTTGTCTTTGTCCAGATGTCAGCAAGCGTCAAAGTATGCAAGTTGTAAAACGAGCGAGGTAAGACTACTTGTAAGTGTGCACGCGAGCTCTCTAGCATGGCGTCGTAAACAAACGGCAACCTAGCAGGGGAGCTGTGTTGGGTTGCGTTGCAGGAAGGAGGGGCTCTGCGCACGAGCACAACGTTTAGCTTAGCTCCCCCTCCCAAGGTTGACGCTCACCTCGCGCGGCGGCTCGTCCTCTTGCTACTTCGTAACGTCCGGTCCAAGCGCCAAAGCTCACGGCGGCGGCGGCGTCGTCGTCGAGGTCCTCGCATGGCCGCCGGAGCGTGCTGTAAGTGTCCCGTCTCCCTGTCCGTGTTCAAGCGCTCTTTCTCGGTAGCACCGCGGGGCCCGGCGCCCGCCCACCCTCGCTCCCTCCTGACGGGCTGGAGGCTCGGAGAGCGCGGCCTGCAAGAGGCCGCCCGGCCCTCGAGCGCCCTGAGACCCACGGGGTTCAGTCGACACACGGCCTTCCTTTGTCTGTCCTACCAGGAGTCCATGAGCGAGAGCCTGAGGACGTGTTATGTGTACCTCAATCAGACCAGCAGGAGTTTTGCAGCTGTCATTCAGGCCCTGGATGGGGAGCTAAGGTGAGTACACAAACCAGTGGTGCTTCCAACAAAGGGGCGTGTCTCCATGGTTTGCACCCCCAGGCCCCTGCAGACAAAGTTAGTTAAATAAGTCATTAGTCAAATGAAACATTGTGTATGGGCTAGCTAGTCACATGACTTGTTCTGTGGGGGGCTTTCATCTTCTGCTTCACATTTTAGCCCACCAAATAGCTAATACAGGCATATACAAGGGCATGAATTCAAACACAGACAATGAGTCAAACATGTATAAGCATCTACTTCTCCAAAACACCAGCCAAAGATTTCCCTCTGTTGTTTTTAAGGTTAGAATACAACCTGAAAAAGTCAAAGATCCTGTATATGACACGCTAGCTTTGCTGTGTTTAATAATTATCTGCAAAAACACCAAATCAAAAGATCACCCACTGTTGTTTTTGAGGTCAGAATTCAAAAACACCAGTCAAAGATCCTCTATATGACAGGACAGCATTGCTGTTTTTAAGCATCTATTGCAAAAACACTAAAGATCAACTTCTGTTGTTTTTAAGGCCAGAATACAAAAACAAGAGTCAAAGATCCTCTATATGCACATACCCTATATCTCTCTCCTTTCCTGTCTTTTTGTTCATTTTGCTCTGTCACTGTTGTGGTTGTTGCTGATATTGTGGTTATCATGGTTGTCATTGTTTATAATATGGTTGAAATACGCTTGTGAGGTTCTTCTGCACCCTTTCTTATACCCCCCACCCCACCCCCTTTCATGTCAGGTCCGGCCTCGAAATGTGGCTCAACAAAAGCCATAATAAACACACTAAATTGTCAAGGGAGCCTCATTTAGGTTATGAAGTTTCCCTTGGCAAAGCAGTTTTGCTCAGCAATTAAAGGGAGCTTGACTCCCATTCAGCTGTTGTGATGCTGGGCAAAACACATACAAAAAAAGATCCTCTATATGACAAGACAGCTTTGCTGTTTCTAAGCGTCTACTGCAAAAACACCAACTGCAAAAACACCATTCAAAGATTGTCGTCTGTTGTTTTTAAGGTCAGACTGTAAAATATGGTAATCAAAGATCCTCTATTAGAAAGGGTTACTCTGATGTTTTTAAGCATCTATTACAAAAACACCATTAAAGCTCGCCCTCTGTTGTTTTTAAGGTCAGATTGCAAAAAAATGCTAATCAAAGATCCTCTATATGTCAGGATAGCTCTTCTATTTCAAGCATCTACTGCAAAAACACCAAAGATCACCCTCTGTTGTTTTTAAAGTCAGATTATTCCTCTCGTTCCAATTCAGACACGCCGTCTGCATTTTCTACCTGGTGCTGCGGGCACTGGACACGGTGGAGGACGACATGAGCATCCCGCTGGACAAGAAGGTGCCCATGCTCAATGATTTCCACACCTACCTGTACCAGGATGCTTGGAGCTTCAGCGAGAGTCGGGAGAAAGACCGGAAGGTTCTGGAGGACTTCCCCACGGTCAGTATGGCATCATTGGGCAATAGTGTGTCGTTTGCACTGTTTTGGTTGTGTATTAGACTACATGCAAAATATTAGACACAGCCCCCAGTCGATTGCAATGCAGTCTAGTACAATAATAAACTTTTTGTTATATGACAGCAGATAATTCTTGTGAATTAGAAGATACGTGTGCCAACTACCTGTGTGTCTTTGCCAAGCAGATATCACTGGAATTCCGAAACCTGGCTCAGGAATACAGGGAAGTCATCTCAGACATCTGCCACCGGATGGGAGCAGGAATGGCCGAATTCCTGGAGAAAAATGTGGTCTCCATGAAGGAGTGGGATCAGGTTGGCCTTGTGTTTGTGGTTCTGTAACAAAGCGTTCACACCGCTATGTAAACACACCGATAGTGTGACTGTGTGTGTGTTTGATAATCGCCCGTGCAGTATTGCCACTACGTGGCAGGGCTTGTAGGCATCGGCCTATCTCGCCTGTTCTCGGCGTCACAGCTGGAGGACCCTGAGGTGGGCTGGGACACAGAGTTGGCAAACTCCATGGGGCTCTTCCTCCAGAAGACCAACATCATCCGAGATTATCTGGAGGACACACAGGAGGGACGTGCCTTCTGGCCGCAAGAGGTGGGAACGTACAGTTTTTTTTTTTGGTGCACCTTTGTTTTGATGGGGAGATCATATTTATCTCCAGAAATGTTCACTTCCAGTGCAGGCTTAGCATTCACTTACCCACTAAAATGATGTGCTGTTTTTCCCCATGGAAGGCGTGGAGCCAGTTCGCAGGCCGACTGGAGGACTTGGCCCAGCCTGAGAAGCTGGAATCAGCGCTGTCGTGTCTCAACCTGCTGGTCACTGATGCTCTGCGCCACGTGCCAGATGTCATCGCCTACCTGAATCGCCTGCGCAACCAGAGCGTCTTTAATTTCTGTGCTATTCCTCAGGTAAGACAAATGAAGACAATCTTGTCTGACATGGTTTATAGAGATGCACACTGCATTGCATCTTTATTACATTGGTTATTCTGACTATTTATGTTTATATTGTGCCAATATATATATATTTTTTAAAATTAAAACTATGATCTATTGTAGAACTGTTGAATTATATCCAATATGTCTCCCTCTGGCGGCTAGATGGTGTATTACCACAAATCCAGCCCCATAATGTTATTTGAAGGGAGTTAGTAGTGTAATGGCAATTAACAAGCACATATGGGAATTAGCTACAAAAACTAGGCGTGCATGTTGGTGCATAACGATGAATTTAAGCATTTTGGTGGGGAAAAAAATATTGCATTAATATTCTCGCTCAGTAGAGTTAAACTTTATGCACATTGTTACTGAAATGTTAGTCCTTTTACAGAGCACATGTGAGACATGGAATATGTCCCATCTAATCACTGTAATTACAAATACTGTGAGTAATTCTTCTGTTGACCAGGTGATGGCGATAGCTACTCTGTCAACGTGCTACAACAACCCCATGGTGTTCCAGGGAGTGGTAAAAATCCGAAAGGGACAGGCTGTGACGCTCATGATGGAGGCCACCAACATGAGAGCGGTGCAGAACATCATCAGCCAGTACAGCCAAGAGGTGGCCATGTTTTCTGTGTTTTGATCCACTGTTGTTATGACTCCAAAAGCATCCTGGAGTTCCTCCTGTCTCATTTTTGCACATGCACGCATAAATACCAACAACAGTATGCTCAGTGCTCTCAGAAGAACATACGGATCGTGGTTTCTAGAGTCAGAACAGAATTTGGTAAGACAGCATTCCAGTTTGCTGCACCCTTAGACTTAAATGGTCCATGACATGATTTTTCAACTTTGCTATGTTATATATTGTAATTATGTTCTACAATTTTTGAAAGCAGTACATGTACAGAAATGACATTTATAGATGATGACGCCAGCCATGACAAGCTAGCTCTCGCTGTTCAGTTTCATTTCCGAAGGTGACGTGATCGCAGTAGTATCAATCAAGCAGACAAATGGTGTTTATAGTGAAGATTTGAGCCATGTGTCAGTAGTTTTTGAAGAAAAAGGAAGGGCGAGGCATTTGGAGATGAAACAGAGAACGTACCGGTACCTTCAAAACACAGAATGGTAAGGAGTTGCTTATCCTTCAATAATTGTTTGAAATTGACTTCTTAATGAGCATAAATGAGTCTTTATAGCCTTATTTGTTATATTTCGATGCAGCTGCCACCGCTGCCCCCCACAGTAAACATACTACTGTGAAAAGACGTTTATATAACATGTATAATGCTTACAGCCTTGTCGCTATCATGGATGCATTATGTAAACAAGACATGATTTTCTCTGTTCTGTGGCAACTTTGACGACAATGTTCTTGTCATTTTTTGCCAGTGTACCGGCAAACTAGCGTCTTTTTTCGAAACGTATTCACACGATACTTTCAAGCCAAATGCCTCTTGTAAAGGCGTTGTGTTATTGCCATCAGTGAAATGATGATCTGCAAAGAACAGAACTCGAGGTGGGCATCCGTTGCTTTGTCTTAAACATTCCTGTTTTGGAAAAGAAAATAAACTTTCAGTATCAACTCAGGTACTGTAAACATCCAGCAGCAACACAACATTTTGGCATGACTACTAATTAGATGACAAAATATACTGAACCTCCAGAAGCCTCTGGTTACCCTGCTTTAGCTGAGAGGTGCCCCCCGATGATGTCACTTCCGGAAATGAGACTGAACTGCAAGAGCTACTTTGTCATGAGTGGCAACAAGAACTATAAACGTAATTTTTACAAATTTACTGTTCGCTTTCAATGGCCAATGTAGAACATAATTACAAACAAAATATAACATATTTAAGCAAAGATGATAAATCATGTGAGGGACCCTTTACATTTATCTGAAATTAATTTTAAAGAAGGTAAAACAACATAAGTTTGGTGTGTTTTTAAACTGAGTGTTACGCTGTAGTCTTGGCCAGGTCACTCTTGGAAAAGAAGTCTACCTGGTAAATAAAGAGTACAGTATACTGTACAAGTTCACTCCACAAACTTGCTGGCTTTTCCTTTGCAGATTCTGCACAAGGTCTCCCTCACTGACCCGTCACGGGACAAGACCCTGCACATCCTGGCCCTCATCAGAGAGAAGTCGCAGTCCAGCATCCCCATCAGGAGCCCCCATCTGTCACCCATGTACTTGTCGGCCGCCATGCTGCTGGCTGCCGTCAGCTGGCAGTACCTCAGCGCCACAGCGGCGCAGTCACAGGGCGACATGCAGGGACAGTAAATGCCCTCAAACAGACAAACGCTAACTCCACCTTCACTGCCGTGGGGGTCCATGGGGAAGCAAATAAGCACTAGTATACAAATTCATTGTTTCCGCACAACTTTGCGTGGTTAAAATCACCAGCATACAGTAAGGACTCTTGTTGTTAGACATTTATGTCCATTTGGCCATCATTTTCTCCCTTTGTGTTTAAATGGTGATCTGATATAAGGGAAATGGTCTGTACACTTAATGATCCAAACTTCATGACGTTTTTGATGCATCGTGTCTCACAGTTCATCTTATTTTGCTCAAATGAAGTTGTAAGCTAAGAAGACAAATCTCAGAGCATGTCCTCTGTCTGAAAGAGGAAAATACCTGTGCAAAAAGCTCTCATGCATTCTGAGGCTGCTAGTCAAGTGTCCTTAATAGAGCTTTGGTGAGTTGAGTCGAGCAAACAGAAACCCAGAACCAAAGGTAAAGCTATACAAACATTGCTATATAATGTGGACGTTAGATTTATATGAATATGGAGCAAATTAAAAGGTGAGAGGATATAAACACTGTTATTTAAAGTTTTTTTTTTTTTTTTTGCAACTGGGCTTTTTAGGGCTTTGGTGGTACAGTGGTGTTCAAAATTAATAGCAGTCCAATGTGACTAATCAGAATAATCAATTATTTGAATATTTTTATTACTGCGTGGCAAACAAGTTACCAGTAGGTGCAGTAGATTCTCAGAAATTCATGATATGCACGCTCTTCAGGCTGTGCAATTAGTTGAAAGTGGTGTGTTAAAAAAAATAGCGTCTGCTGTTGGCTTTACAAACTCAACACGTTCTAGGATTAGGCAATCCTGTGAATGACTAAACTAATATTTAGTTTTTTATAACTGCTTCACATCTGTGTGTCATGGAGTCAACCAACTTGTGGCCCCTTTCAGCTGTTATTCCACTCCAAGATTCTTTAACAACATTCCACAATTCATTAACATTTCTTGGTTTTGCTTCAGAAACAGCATTTTTGATGTGACCCCACAAGTTCTCCATTGGATTAAGGTCCGGGGATTCAGCATAAGGAGAGGAGAAGATATAAACACAGTGGTTTAAAGTCTTCTCTCTTTTTTGCAACTGGGCTTTTTAGGGTTTAGGTGGTACAGTGGTGTTCATAATAATAGCAGCCCATGGTCACTAATCAGATTAATCAGTTATTTGCGTGTTTTTATTACTGCATGACAAACAAGTTACTGGTAGGTGCAGTAGATTCTCAGAAAACAAACAAGACCAAGCATTCATGATATGCACGCTCTCAAGGCTGTGCAATTGGGCAATTTGTTGAAAGGGGTGTGTTAAAAAAACAGCAGTTTGGCTTTCAAACAGTGATCAGTATTCAACTTGGTGAAAAAACAGGTGTGAATCATGTGGCCCCTATTTAGAGATGAAACCAGCACCTGTTGAACATGCATTACTCTTTGAAAGCCTGAGGAAAATGTGTCGTTCAAGACATTGTTCAGGAAGAACACCATGCTTTGATTAAAAAGTTGATTGGAGAGGACAAAATCAAAGAGATGCAAAAAAATCTTTGACATTTCAGCTAAAATGATCTCCATTTCCTTAAAATGGAGAGCAAAACAAAGAGACACGTGGCAGAAAATTGGAAGGCAACTATCAAAATGGATGGAAGAATAACCAGAATGGCAAAGGCTCAGCCAATGATCAGCTCTAGGATGATCACGGACAGTCTGGAGTTACCTGTAAGTACTGTGACAGAAGACATCTGTGTAAAGCTTATCTGTTTACAAGAATCCCCCGCAAAGTCCCTCTGCTTAAAAAAAGCATGTGCAGAAGTGGTTACAGTTTTCCAAAGAACATCAACTGGCCTAAAGAGGAAAATTTTGTGGACTGACGAGAGTAAAATTGTTCATTTTGGTTCCAAGGGGCCGCAGACAGTTTGTAAGACGACCCCCAAACTCTGAATGCAAGCCACAATACACAGTAAAGACAGTGAAGCATCATGATATGGGCATATTTCTTCTACTATGGTGTTGGGCCTGTTTATCGCATAGCAGGGATCATGGATCAGTTTGCATATGTCCAAATACTTGAAGAGGTCATTTTGCCTTATGCTGAAGAGGTCATGCCCTTGAAATGGCTGTTTCAACAAGACAATGACCCCAAACACACTAGCAAACCAGCAAAATCTTGGTTCCAAACCAACAAAATTCATGTTATGAAGTGGCCAGTCCAATCCCCTTTCCACTAATTGCACAATTGAACAGCCTTAGGAGCGTGCGTGTCATGAATGCTGGGTTTTGTGTGTTTTCTGAGAATCCGCTGCACCTACTGGTAACTTATACCAGTAAAATATACCAATTACAGTGATTCATCTGGTTAGTCACATTGCACTGCTATTATTTTGAACACTACTGGGAGATTTGGTTTATTATTACATTTGGTGCATTATCAACCTTTTAGTGCCGTGTCATGTGACAATCTATTCATTAAACCAGCATGTGACTTCGTGACGCGCAACTTGTAAAAATGGCAGTAAAAAGTCAGAGAATTTGGTTTTTGGGGGGATATTTTGTCTCGGATAAGCGAGAGGATTGACTGACACTACACAGGTAAAGTTCTTATCTATCTCTGATGATTGCTTGATGACATTTAATTCAATTTTTCACATCAAAACAGAGGCTTTCTTAATATGTGTGATTATTTGAACTGTAGAAGTAAGAGTCCTAAATGCAAGTCAATTTAATAGAGACAATGTCATTTAACATCCGTTCATTCAATGAATGAACTTTAAGCCATACATAAAAATAATAAATCAAAAGTAAGTTGTTTACATGCCAAAGCACTTTTTTCTGTCATTTTTATGCATATGCCTAATTTATCATTCATTTAAATATACATGTCAACGTTATGGTAATACATTACATAATATATGCTGTAAAAAGAATACTATATACAGTATATATATATATATATATATATATATATGATTAAGTCAATTATACTAGTGGATATTATCTTGATTATGTATCATGTGTGGAACAAGAAGAGATTAAACAGAGATTAATACGTGACAACATTGAGACAACGATGAGAAATAAATTAATCACGCAATTAATGAAAATGAACTGGCTCAGTTTGCCATGCTCAACGTATTGTCATGTTTTCCTCGCCTCCTGCCTCCAAACTGGTAGGAAGAGTGTTCACTCTGCACACTGGCTGCAGCACCTTGGTGCAGTTGTTCCGCAGAACACTGGCATGAATGGAGTGAGCCCCCTTTTGTCAGTCACACAGTCTCGGTGGGTGGAGGCGGGGCCGCTAGCATACACACAGACTGCAGAAGAGTGCAACATGGTAGGAATCAAATGAGTAGATTGCAATACACTGCCATAAGTTTTTTTTTTATTGCGCGTTTCTTAAAGCAATGTGAAAATCTCGTCTCGTCTCCTTCTTGCAGACCCAACCTTGTGTAAGGTCTTGTCTCATGACACCCCTAGTTGTGTCTGTTTGTATGTGCCTTCACATTATTGGCTAAATGATGTGATTAAACAGTGTTGTGTGTTATCGCAGGATGCGTTCACTTGCCCTCCTTTTTGTCGCGGTGTCTGTCACCCGGGCTGACCTTTCACCTATCTCCAAGGAGATGATAAACTCTATCAACAAGGCCAACACCACCTGGAAGGTGAGGACATTTGAGTCCATTTTCCCTGGCGACTGCGCCTAATCTCCTCCGTGCGCTCCAGGCAGGGCAGAACTTTGAAAAGGTTGATGTCAGCTACTTGAAGCGGCTGTGTGGGACCATCCTGAATGCAGCCAAGGCACCAAAAATGTGAGAAGAATTTAAAAACACATCTATAAATCTGGGTGTGGGTGCATTAGAGATCATGAGACCTGCTGTCAGCAGGTGCTTCTTATCTGCAAAGCTCTATCACTGTCCTCTCTTTTGTTCAGAGTTCACGATCTTGAAGGCATAAAACTTCCAGACAGCTTCGATGCACGCCAGCAGTGGCCCAAGTGTCCCACAGTCAAGCAGATTCGAGACCAGGGATCCTGCGGGTCCTGTTGGGTAATTGAGAGAATAAAAAACAAGCAAAGAAAGCCTTTTTAAAATAAAACATTCAGTACTACCATGTTTTGGTTTGGAACAGGCCTTTGGGGCAGCTGAGGCAATATCGGACAGACTGTGCATCCACAGCGGTGGGAAGATCTCAGCGGAGATCTCAGCGGAAGATCTTCTGTCCTGCTGTAATGAATGCGGCATGGGGTAAGGGAGACGGGACCGGCTACACAATGTGGACAAAAGTATCGGGTCACCCATAATGTTCTGGGAAAACCTTGCTTTGCTGTTTTAAGATTAAGAGTTAAGATCCAGGGAGCACCGAGGAGCCTTAGCTAAACCATTACTAATTTGGGCTCCTCCTGAGTTGTTTAAGAAGTGCATGGAAACTAGAAGTCAGCTAGAAGTGAAGCTAGAAGTTCCCATGTGTATTTTGCATCCATCCATCCATCCATCCATCCATTCATTTTCTTCCGCTTATGTAAGATCGGGTCGCGGGGGCAGTAATCTAAGCAGAGAAGCCCAAACTCCCCTCTCCCCGGCCACTTCGTCCAGCTCCTCCCGGCGGATGCCAAGGTGTTCCCAGTCCAGCTGAGAGACATAGTCTCTCCAACGTGTCCTGGGTCTCCCCGGAGACCTCCTACCGGTTGGATGTGCTGAACACCTCCCCAGGAAGGCGTTCGGGAGGCATCCTAGCCAGATGCCCGAGCCACCTCATCTGGCTCCTCTCAATGCGGAAGAGCAGCGATTCTACTCCTAGTCTCTCCCGGATGACAGTGCTTCTCACCCTATCTCTAAGGGAGGGCCCAGCCACCCTGCGGAGTGGAATCCGAGATTCGACTATCCGGCGGATCCTTCTCTGCAGAACCACTGAATAGACCTTACCGGGAAGGGTGAGGAGTGTGATCCCACGATAGTTAGAACACACCCTCCGGTCCCCTTCTTGAAAAGCGGGGCCACCACCCTGGTCTACCAGTCCAGGGGCACCGATCCAGACGTCCACGCGATGCTGCAGAGTCGTGTCAACCAAGACACTCCCACATCATCCACGGCCTAAAGGAACTCCGGGCGGATCTCATCCGCCAGCCTCAGCGACTGCCAGAGCTGCAGACCGCTTGGCCTTCCGGTACCTGTCAGCTGCCTCCAGAGTCCCATGGGCCAAAACGGCCTGATGGGACTCTTTCTTTAGCTTGACGGCATTCCTCACCACTGGTGTCCACCAACGGGTTCTGGGATTACCGCCACGACAGGCACCGACCACCTTACAGCCACAGCTTCGATCAACCACATCGACAATGGAGGCACAAAACATCGCCCACTCGGATTCAAAGTCCGCTGCCTCCCTCGGAACTTGGTCAAAGCTCTCCCGTAGGTGGAAGTTGAAACAACTTCTGACAGGGGATTCTGCCAGACGTTCCCAGCAGACCCTCACAATGCATTTTGGTCTGCCAGGTCTGACCGGCATCCTCCTCCACCATCGGAACCAACTCACCAAGGAGGTGATCGGTTGACAGCTCCGCCCCTCTCCTCACACGAGTGTCCAAAACATGTGGCCGCAAGTCCGACAACACAACCACAAAGTCAATCATTAAATTGCGGCCCAGGGTGTCCTGGTGCCAGGTGCACATGTGGACACCCTTATGCTTGAACATGGTGTTCGTTATCGACAATCCGTGACGAGCACAGAAGTCCAATACCAAGACACCGCTCGGGTTAAGATCAGGGGGGTCGTTCCTCCCAATCACACCTCTCCAGGTCTCACTAGCCCATGCCAACATGAGCGTTGAAGTCACCCAGCAGAACAAGGGAATCCCCCGAGGGAGCACTCTCTAGTACTTCCTCTGAGGACTCCAAAAAGGGCGGGTATTCTGAACTGCTGTTTGGCGCATAAGCGCAAACAACAGTCAGGATCCGTCCCCCCACCCAAAGTTGTAGGGAAACTACCCTCTTGTTTACTGGGTTAAACTCCAACATGCAGGCTTGGAGCCGGGGGGCAACAAGAATTGCCACCCCGCCTGTCGCCTCTCATTGCCGGCAACACCAGCGTGAAATGAAGTCCATCCCCTCTCAAGAGGACTGGTTCCAGAGCCCTTGCTGTGCGTCGAGGTGAGTCCGATTATATTTAGCCGGAATTTCTCCACCTCACGCACCAGCTCTGGCTCCTTCCCCGCCAGAGAGGTTTCATTCCACATACCAACAACTAGCTTCTGTAGCCGAGGATTGGACCGCCAAGGCCTCGGCCTCCGGCCGCCAACCAGGTCTCTTTGCACCCGACCTCTTTGGCCCCTCCCACGAGTGGTGAGCTCATGGGAGGGGGGACCCACGTTACTTTTCGGGCTATGCCCGAACGGGCCCCATTGGTGCAGGCACAGCCACCAGACGCTCGCCATCGTGGCCCACTTCCAAGCCTGGCTCGAGAGGGGGGCCCCGGTGACCCGCAGCCGGGAGAGGGAAAACGAAGTCCATTGTTATTGTGCATCATTGGAGTCTATTGAGCCACTCTTTGTCTGGTCCCTCCCCTAGGACCTGTTTGTCATGGGTGACCCCACCAGGGGCATGACAGCCCCCGACAACTTAGCTCCTAGGATCATTGGGACACGCAAACTCCTCCACCACGATAAGGTGGTGGCTCAGGGAGGAGGTGTATTTCGCATATTTTATTAATTCATTTGTTTCTTATTTAACCCCGTTTTCCATTGTTTTTCAAAGCTGTGTTTTTTTTAACCCAAAGAACTGTTAGCTCATGACGCTAGCCAGTAACCCAATCAGGATGCAGTGCACGGAACCCAGCTGTTGAAAAGTATTTGTAGCGAAGCATACCAGAGTAGTGATGTGCGATACCACTGATTTCGTTTACGATCCCATACTGAATAAAATTGAGGATGGTATCGGCGATACCGATCCAAATCAGATACTTTGTGCTTATCACCTAATTTGTCTGGTCAATTTTTAAAAGTAGTCTATTTTATATCATAAAGAATACAATATTTTTAATTGATAAATAAAATAAATGATTCTTAATATTAAATTAAAAAATAATTTAACTAAATGAAGAATTCAGTTATGAATTTCACTTATTTAGCTGACGTGCCAAAAGTATCGCTATTTTAATTTGAGAATCACTTTTAGAGCCGGTATCGTAAGTATGGATATTCCAGTATCGACCGGCACACCACTATACCGTAGTGCAATGGTTCTCGCCTGGTGGGTCACTTAAAATATAAGATACAGTGGAACCTCTCGACTTACAAAAACGTCATTATACCAAAACTTCATAATACGAATACATTTTTGTCCCATTTAACAAAAAAATATTTAAGAAGACGAAAACCAGAATTAAAATTGCCGGCCGCCAGCTGTAGCTGCAGCTTATGAATGTACAACATCACCATACAAGATGCCCTCTCCTGGGGCGGTAATACGCCAAAGCAATGGATGCCAACCGGCATAAAACTCAAGAAGCTGCACACCCATTAGTTATCTCCCATCGTCCTCTTCCTCTTAATGATGGCCAATCACAGCGTCGCCTTTGCTCAGCCTACCAAAAAGCCCCCGTCCATTGTTAAAAATGATCATTTAAAAAATGATTGTGTTAAGTTTAAAATAATGTAGTGTATTCCTTTAAATGACGTTACAGTTCATACACTTACATATGATTTAGGCCATCTGTCTCCGCCTTGATTCTCCTCCTCCGCCATCAAGCTCACTTCGCTTGACCCGAAAAGTAAAGTGTCATTATTCATAACATTGGTTATTATTTGTCATGATTCATTGATTTCAGGATTTTATTATTTTCTCATTATTTTTTAAACATTCATGCACATGTAAATGATTATGTTGTCATTAATGAACATATTTCTTTCGGGTACAATATTTACACTTTATGGAACTTATTACGGCATTTATATGTAAATCTTCTGTCGTGATATCAAAATTCCAAGACACGAAATCCCCTTCAGAACAAATTAATTTCGTATCTTTCGCTTGAGTTGAAAACTTCCTGCATTTTGGCATTGAGGGGTGTTGGTGCGTCCCGCAGCCAGACCAGTTGAGAACCACTGCCATTGTGGAACCTCCTGTTGTTTTCCCGAGGGGAAAAAAGCAGAACTCAGTTATTATTTGAGGCCCTGCATCTTGTTCGTGTTTGTAGGTGTTTTGGAGGCTTTCCCTCTGCTGCTTGGGACTTCTGGGTAAAGACGGGCCTTGTGACCGGAGGTCTCTACAACTCCAAAGTGGGTAAGTTCCTCCCAAACATGAGGAAGGTCAGACTCAGTTTTCCCTCCACTTCATGGGGATCGCGTGCAGGGTGCCGGCCGTACTCCCTGGCCTCGTGTGAGCATCACGTCAATGGAACGCGTCCTCCGTGTCAGGGCGAGGAGAAGACTCCCAAATGTGTGGAGCAGTGCATTGATGGGTACTCGCTGTCTTACCCCAAGGATAAGCACTTTGGTACGGAGCACG
>QODF01000266.1:978547-1111236 GCA_024372805.1 Oostethus manadensis
TTCTCAATCCCACTGACATGCCTTCCATAGAGGAAGCAGAGTCTGAGGATACGTACGTGGACAGTTCTATCACCGTGGCTGAGGTAATTGGGGTAGTCAAATCACTCCCCAGTGGCAAGGCTCCGGGGGTAGACGAGTTCCGCTCAGAATTTCTCAAGGCTCTGGATGTTGGAGGACTGTGTTGGTTGACACGCCTCTACAACATTGCATGGAAGTCAGGAACAGTACCTCTGGACTGGCAGACCGGGGTGGTGGTCCCCATTTTTAAAAAGGGTGACCGGAGGGTGTGTTCCAACTATAGGGGGATCACACTCCTCAGCCTTCCTGGGAAAGTCTACTCCAGGGTGCTGGAGAGAAGGGTACGACCGTTAGTCGAACCTCGGTTAGAGGAGCTGCAATGTGGTTTTCGTCCCGGTCGCGGAACACTGGACCAGCTCTACACCCTTGCAAGGGTACTCGAGGGTATGTGGGAGTTTGCCCAACCAGTCTACATGTGCTTTGTGGACCTGGAAAAGGCATTCGACCGTGTCCCTCGTGGTGTCCTGTGGGGGGTGCTCCGGGAGTACGGGATTGATGGTCCGCTTCTACGTGCCATTCGGTCCTTGTACAATCGAAGCAGGAGCCTGGTTCGCATTGCCAGCAGTAAGTCGAGCTTGTTTCCGGTGAACGTTGGCCTCCGCCAAGGCTGCCCTTTGTCACCGATTCTGTTCATAATCTTCATGGACAGAATTTCTAGGCGCAGTCAAGGTGTTGAGGGAGTCCAGCTTGGTGACCTTAGGATCTCGTCTCTGCTATTTGCAGACGATGTGGTCCTTATGGCCTCATCAGGCTGTGACCTTCAGCGTTTACTGGAGCGGTTTGCAGCTGAGTGTGAAGCTTCTGGGATGAGACTCAGCACCTCCAAATCCGAGGCCATGGTTCTCAGTCGGAAACGGGTGGACTGTACCCTCCGGGTTGGGAGTGAGGTCTTGCCTCAGGTGGAGGAGTTCAAGTATCTCGGGTTCTTGTTCACGAGTGAGGGAAGGTTGGAGCGTGAGATCGACAGACGGATCGGTGCAGCGTCTGCAGTAATGCGGTCGCTGTACCGGACCGTCGTGGTGAAGAGAGAGCTGAGCCGGAAGGCAAAGCTCTCTGTTTACCGATCGATCTACGTTCCCACCCTCACCTATGGTCATGAGTTATGGGTCATGACCGAAAGAATGAGATCGCGGATACAAGCGGCGGAAATGAGTTTCCTTCGTAGGGTGGCTGGACTCACCCTAAGAGATAGGGTGAGGAGCTCGGCCATCCGGGAGGAGCTCAGAGTAGAGCCGCTGCTCCTTCACATCGAAAGGAGCCAGTTGAGGTGGCTGAAGCATCTAGTCTGGATGCCTCCCGGGCGCCTCCGTGGTGAGGTGTTTCGGGCATGCCCAGTCAGGAGAAGGCCCCCGGGAAGACCTAGGACACGCTGGAGGGACTATGTCTCACAGCTGGCCTGGGAACGCCTTGGTGTCCTCCCGGGGGAGCTGGAAGAGGTCGCTGGGAACCGGGAAGTCTGGACTTCCCTATTGAAGCTGCTGCCCCCGGACCCGGATAAGCGGAGGAAAATGGAATGGTTTAGAATATCCAGAAGAGTAATTTAAATGCTGTTGCAAGTGAGCGTGACAACTATGTTGTATTTCCATTGATTAACAACATTTAGAAAATTATGCGTGCAAATGTACATAATGTGGTCACTATTTATCTCTTTTCATCATAACGTGTATAAAAAGTATAAAATCATCTTATTATTTCACATAATTGGGGATTCTAATGTGCATCTAACATTGCAGCTGTTTGAACACGTGATCAGTTCACACACTTCCGTACATTATGTGTAAGTATGAAAGTGCGAGAATTGAGACACAGCAGAAGTACAGTAGTCGTCACTTGCAATACTGAATTAAAGAAATGAATTCATAAATCACCATTCATGGGCTATTCTGTATTATTAGTCAAAAAATATTGAAAGACTGTGTAGTATTCTGGCCACTAGGTATCAGTAATGTTTCCATTATTAAGACATAACATTAGATTACCGTCACACTGCATGGAGTCACTCATGGCAGGTCCAACATGATAGAGTGGAAAGCTCTCCTCCCATTCCATGTGGAAGTGGTAAGTTTGGGCTTTTTTTTTGGTCCTTCTCCCCACTCTGTTTTAAAATCCTTTCTAAGGTTTAGAATACGCTCAATAAATTGGAGGCTAACTGGGTCACACGCTGGCTTGCGAATGTTTAAAGTAGGGATAGCATAAAAATGTTATATATCAGTCAGTATCGGTTTCGGGTTTTTTCACTGCAATGAAAACCAAGTTCAAAAAATGTTATACAACAGTGTTCAAAATAATAGCAGTCCAATGTCCAAACTTTCTAGGATTTGGCAATCTTGTGACTGACTAAACTAATATTTAGTTTTTATACCTGCTTTTTTGCATTTATTATGTCACCCCACAAGTTCTCCATTGGATTAAGGTCCGGGGGTTCCACATAAGGCACCAGGACCCAGGAGTATTTTGACATATGCAAACTGATCCCTGGTGTGCGATAAAAAGGCCCAGACCCATAGTTCACTTTAAAAAAAAGTATTTATTCGCTTATCGTGCCCGGATGTTGCACCCAATACGCGTGCAGCGAGGAACCCTAAATAGCCGCCATCATGGCTACGTAGCGTGGTCGCATTCGGCGTTTTAAAAAGCGGTAGCGGGACACTTGTCAAAAAGTGCGGCCTCTGGAAAAAAGCGGACACAGAGCGACGCGTACTTTGATTGGATTTGAGGCACGCCGACGCCGCACTTGAACGCACTGCCGGGCAGGAAGTTGACGCGAGGGGTGACGTCACGGCTGCGCGGGTGGACTTGCTTTAAACGTTGAACGCGCAGCTTGGGGGCAGGACGTCGGTTGCCGGCGACGACGAGAGACTACCACCGAGCGGTACCCGACATGTTTGTGTCCTTGCTGGATCTGTGGACAGCCCATTGGGAGTTTGTCTCTTCCAGAGCCGACACCGTGCTCGTATGCTCGCTCACCGCCGCGATGTGCTACCTGTGGGGCCGCAGGAGCCAGGTGAGTTGCCGCTTGCGCACACCCACAACCACTGCCTCATTTATAGGCGTGCTTTTGCAGCCCTGCGTCCCGACCCAGGGGAAGCCGCCCTTTAAACGGGGGTAAGGAAGCCATGGCTCGGGAGCCAGATGTGGTTCTTTTCTTGGCTGCATCTGGCTCTCAGGCGTGTCTTTATCACATTTTGTGGCAGACTAAGCAAAACAGTACAGAAATCACAGGTAATATAATGTTAGAAATAAAAACAATTCTTATGATGTTCAATCCACCCTTCCGTTTTCTACTACAGCGTCTTCCAAAATGTTGTTGGTCAGACGCCAAAACTTTACGATTATTGGATAAGGCCGTGGCCGCAGATGTAAACTTCCTTCCTTTTAATCAAATAGTCGGCTAGATGATTCTGCCAACCCTTTGGACGAAGATCATGGGGAAAAGAAAAGCAACTATGCAGCATTAGAAGTTGCTTATATTGTAAGATGAAATTTATCATTATTATGTTTTTATTGGTTAGTTTTAGTATAACTTTAGTTGTGTATAAATTTAGTTGTGTTAAAAAATATTATGGCTCTTACGGAAATACATTTTAAACTATGAGGCTTTCACGGCTCTCTCAGCCAAAAGGGTGTTCTCATTTGGGTCACGAGGGTTGCTAGAGCCAATCCCAGCTGACTTCGGGCAAGAGAGGGGGTGCACCCCTGACTGGTCGCCAGTTAATCAGGGCAGATATACGCACAACCATTCACTCACATTCAGACCTGTGGACAGTTTAGAGTGGCCAAGTACGCTAACATGCATGTTTTTGGAATGTGGGAGAAAACCGGAGAAAACGCACACACGCACAGGGAGAACATGCAAGCTCCACGCAGCAATGCCCAACAGAGATCCGAACCTAGGTCTTCCAAATCTCCTGACTGTGTGACCACCGTGCGGCCTGCTCTAAAGCAACATTGTATTTAGTACAATTGTATTATATAAACTGTATTTATATGTGTGTAAACAGAACCCTCTATTTGCACGTCCTTGGAACGGATTTAGTGGTGTTTATGGTACGTGTTAACAACCTGGCTGCAACTTGAAAAGAAACACACATTTAGGTGTGCTCCTGACAGCAGTGTAAAGGTCGATGCGAAATAAAACTTGCTCTTCCACTTGCCAAATTACTGTAAAAAGGAGTGCATGAGGAAGTGCTAAAGCTAATTTAGGCAAAAAACATTAGGATATGCCGTTTCCCCCTAACGGCATTTCCTGGGCTCCGGTTTGCACCTTCCAGCTGACTGAGTAAACATCTCACCTTAAATAGCAGCTGCCACCTCCAGATTAGCTTAACTATGAAACACCAGCACGTGTTACTGGCATTTGTAAGGCCAAGGAAGATTCATTAGATGCTGTCTTCTTGTCAGAGGCCCGTTCTGGTGTGCAGCAAGGGTTTCCATGGGTTCCTCCAGCAGCACTGTCCCGTGGTGATGGAGAGCTTTTGTCCAACCCCGTGGTGCTGGGGAGGCCGCCTTCAAACCGTGGTGTCTTACTTCATCAAGTCCAGACCTCTCGTCACCTACCGCAAGTAAGTCCTGTCAAGACTCCTGCGCCCTTCCTTTTTTTTTTTACATGTTGTTTTGTCACACAGTACGCGAATCCGCACTGCCGATGGCGGTCAGATATCCCTGGACTGGGTGGATAATCACACCAGCGTCGCCTACCCAGAATCCTCCACCCGGCCCACAGTGCTGCTCCTCCCGGGCTTGACGGGTAACAGCCAGCAACCATACGTGCTCCATGCTATCAAGCAGGCAACCAGCCATGGCTACAGGTTGGCGGATAATATTTGTTGGTATTGCTAATATAGGCAAGAAGTGTTACATGATTAAGATCATTTCTTTCTAGATGTGTGGTCTTCAACAACAGAGGCTTTGGAGGGGAAGAGCTGCTTGTAAGTCCTGTTATTAACTCATGTTACCAAAAAGCTGTACTGATTAACAAATAGGGTTGTTATTGTGGATTGCAATTAATTCATTGATGAATTGATTCCAAGTGAATTTAGGATTCAGTAGAATATTTTTGTAGTTAGAGCATATAAAACATGTTCCTGACTTTCTAAATGCAGGTTTACACATTATTAGAGCCCTGTAGACATGAAATATCACCATTACATTCTCATAATTTTACTAATGTCTTTTTAGTTTGGTCCAGTCCAATGCAATATATACAGTGAGGGGAAAAAACTATTTGAACCCCAGCTGATTTTGTAAGTTTGCCCATTAACAAAGAAATGATCAGTCTATAATTTCAAGGTAGCTTTATTTGAACACAGAGAGACAACAATGACAAAAAAAATCCAGAAAAATGCGTTTCAAAAAGTTATAAATAATCTGCATTTCCTTGAAGGAAATAAGTATTTGATCCCCTATCCATCAGCAAGATCTCTAGCTCCCAGGTGGATCATATACAGGTAACGAGCTGACATTGGCAGCCCTCTCAGCTCGTTACCTGTATAAAAGAGACCTGTCCACAGAAGCAATCAATCAATCCAGATGCCAAACTCTGCACCATGGCCAAGACCAAAGAGCTTTCCAAGGATGTCAGGGACAAGATTGTGGACCTACACAAGGCTGGAATGGGCTACAAGACCATCGCCAAGCAGTTGGGTGAGAAGGTGACAACAGTTGGTGCAATTATTCGCATATGGAAGAAACATAAATTAACTGCCAATCTCCCTCGGTCTGGAGCTCCATGCAAGATCTCACCTCGTGGAGTTTCAATGATAATGAGAACGGTGAGGAATCAGCCCAGAACCACTTGGGAGGAACTTGTCAATGATCTCAAGGCAGCTGGGACCATAGTCAACACAAAACCAGTTGGTAACACACTACGCCGTGAAGGACTGAAATCCTGCTGTGCCCGCACGGTCCCCCTGCTCAAGAAAGTCCATCTACAGGCCTGTTTGAAGTTTACCACCTCAGAGGAAGACTGGGTGAAAGTGTTGTGGTCAGATGAGACCAAAATTGGCATCAACTCAACTCGCCGTGTTTGGAGGAGGAGGAATGCTGCCTATGACTCCAAAAACACCATCCCCACCATCAAATATGGAGGTGGAAACATTCTGCTTTGGGGGTGTTTTTCTGCCAAGGGGACAGGACAATTGCACCTATCAAAAGGAAGATGGATGGGGCCATGTACCGTCAAGTGTTGGGTGAGAACCTCCTTCCCTCAGTCAGGGCATTGAAAAAGGGTCGTGGTTGGGTATTCCAGAATGACAATGATCCAAAACACACGGCCAAGGCACCAAAAGATTGGCTCAAAAAGAAGCATATTAAGGTCATGGAGTGGCCTAGGCAGTCTCCAGACCTTAATCCTATAGAAAAACTGTGGAGGGAGCTGAAAATTCGAGTTGCCAAACATCAGCCATGAAACATTAAATGACTTGGAGAGGATCTGCAAAGAGGAGTGGGCCAAAATGTGGCCAACTACACGAAACGGCTGACCTCAGTGATTGCCAACAAAGGTTTGGATGTTTTTCAAAGGGATCAAATACTTATTTCCAATATGGAAATGCAAATTAATTTATAACTGTTTAAAACGCATTTTTCTGAATTTGTTTGTCATTGTTGTCTCTCAGTGTTCAAATAAAGCTACCATTGAAATTATAGACTGATCATTTGTTTGTTAGTAGGCAAACTTACTAAATCAGCTGGGGTTCAAATAGTTTTTTCTCTCATTGTGTGTGTGTGTGTGTGTGTGGGTATATGTATATGTGTGTAAATAGATATATGTGTGTATATATATATATATATATATATATATATATTAAACAATTTGAGTTGTGGTGTTAGTCCTCTGCTGGAAATATTCCATGGCAAATGCACTTGTAACTTTATTTGTATTGTTTCTCTTGTACCCCTTAGACCCCAAAGACATTTTGTGCTGCCAACACCTCAGATCTGGAGCATGTGGTGCTCCATGTCAAAAGCCTCTACCCACAAGCTCCTATCTTTGGTGCCGGTGTCTCCATGGGAGGGTGAGTGTTTGCAGTCTTCTGCTAATGCATGAAGTGTCTGTCTACCAAGCCTTCTGTTTTGCGTGTGCAGAATGTTACTGCTGAACTACTTGGGCCGTAAGGGCTTGCAGTCAGGGATGGTGGCGGGTTTGACCGTCTCCGTCCCCTGGGATGCGCTCAAGTCCAACGCCTCCATGGAGGAACGTCTCAACTGGCTGCTCTTCAACAAACAGCTCACACACGAACTGTGTAACACCGTCCTTAGGTCAGTTTAAATGTTTTATTTGGATGGCTTAGAATGGATATTCTCAAGGCCTGTCCATTTCTGGTTTTTCGCATCCACACGGTGTCGGATCAGTAAATAGTCACGCCCACACGGGAACGTTTTGCTGGGTAAAAACAATGTAACACATTGGGCACACCTACATGTGGTTCCACACAGACTAAACCACGTGACACACCAAAACTTCAGAAAAAGAAAGAATGCATGCGCATAAAGCCTGTCGCCTTACTCTTGTCTGGCTATTACTTCTGCGAGTCACAGACATTTTTTTTTTAAAAAGAATGGCAACTGAGACTTGCGGACTGTTGGTCTGTTGTGGTGATCACCTGTGGTCATGAGCTTTGTGTAGTGACAGAAAGGATAAGATCGTGGGTATAAATGGCCAAAATTAGTTTTCCCCATAGAATGTCTGGGCTCTCTTTTAGCGATCAGGGAAAAGCACTGTCATCCGGGAGAAATTAGGATTAGCGAGACTCCTCTGCATTGAGAAGAGCCAGATGAGGTGGCTCAGGTCTGGTCAGGATGCACGTCCAATGGGAAGGAGGCCTTGAGAAAGACCCAGGACAGTCTCTCCAATAGCCTGGGAATGCCTTGGGATCCACCGGGAGGAGCTGGATGAAGTAGCTGGGGTGAGGATAGTCTGGGCTTGCTTGCTTGGGCTGCTGCCCCCGCAATCCCGACCTGGCGTAAGCGCCAAGATGGATGGATGGATGTTGACTGGGAGACATGCAAGTCGAAATATTGAGATTATGTTGGCTGTCGGGCAGCAGTAAACAACCCCTTATTTCAGGCGACGTCATTGTTTCAAAAAATACTGTCTTAGGGCACCCAGAACACCGTTACCTTGTGGTTGAAAGGCTGACTTGACCATTCCTACCTGAAAACGTTCCTTTGTGGTTGCTTAGGTGATGGCGTATTGTTAAAAGGTGCAAAACTTAAGACTAGGAACCACCTGGCCACATTCTGCGTCAACAATACACTGACCACACCTGGTGAATGGCTCACTTGGCTTGGGACACACTAAACATGTTTGGAACATAAATCATTCCTATGGCATCTAATATAAATGGCAGGATTTTGGGAAAATATTCTCTCACGCAAATAGTGGTCCCGAAAAGTTTAAAACCCTTAGTTTAGAACACTTGGCCTATGAAGCTATTAAACTATGTCTTCCAGGCACAGGGAGATTCTGGAGAAAGTTGTGGATGTTGAGAAGGTCATCCAGGTAGAAAAGATTCTTTCATTGTCACACTTCCAGTCTCCAGATTGTTAACCCTGGTCATCCGATTCAAAGGCCCGTACTATCAGGGAATTCGATGAACGCTTTACCACGCTGCTGTTTGGCTACAAGACGTGCACAGAGTACTACCACGATGCCAGCCCTGACAAAAAACTGCCTCACATTGCCGTGCCCATCTTGTGTCTCAACGCAGCCGACGACCCATTCTCTCCAGAACACGGTCAGTTCTGTAGGATGAGTATCGTGATTGCTACCATTTACTAAATAATTCGACTTCCTTGCATCCCAGCCTTCCCGGTGGCCGTAGCCCAGGACCTGCCCAATGTGGCACTTTTGGTGACATCCCACGGTGGACACATAGCCTTTTTGGAGGGCTGGTTCCCGCGTGGCGAGAGTTACATGGAACGTGTGTTCAATCAGTTCATCCATGCGGCCTTGGAACACCCACACGACATCAGGAAAGCATGCGGCCTGGAGAAGGAGTAGGAGCAGACATGCTGAGCGTTGGTGTTAACGCACGATTGTAGTCATGCTGTAGCAAAAAACAAATCTTTTATTTTGGAAGTGTGTGTTTGTTTTTTTCTCCAAAGAGCAACTAACGTAGAATGACAAGTATGATCTACCTCAATGCTTCAGTGTTCGCGACATTCTGACTCTCCTTGGCTGCCTAACGAGTCGGATAACATGATTCGTTTGTAGTTACTTCTTCATTTGCCATCACAAATATTTAAAGATGTTTGCTACAAAATGAAATCTTGTTTGTGCACTTTAGTTTCCCCTTTTTTCACCACTGATTTTCATTTGAATGTACTATTCCACATGTTATTTTATTACCCCCAGAATTAAAGATCTAGTTACAGAGCCTTTATAATTGCAACATTATATATAATATAATGCTTTCTCGTGAGATAATGCAGGTCAGTGAGCTAGCAAAGAAATGTAGCTTGGCTACCATGAAGGAAGTTTTTCCACTACATTTGGACCATGGAGTAAAAACAAATACACGTCCCAGAACCCACATTTCTGATGATTAATATGGAAAGTGACTTTTGTCGCGCCTTGTGACGTAACATGTTACGGACGACTAATGATGACGTAGGAGGCCCCGAAGCCTGTTAGCGATTCATCGAGGAATATTTGGGAACGCTCGTGATTTTGTTTGAGTGCTGTCACACGGGACGAGGGATTAACAAGAAACATTTATTTGACGTGAACGATTTCCGGAGTCATGTAGAGTTTCTTTGTTGACCGGAAGACGACTTTTGGGCCACTTTCCCCCCCACCGTGCACGGTGAGTTCGGAGATGCTATTTTGTCAGTGAATCCCACCACAGCGACATTTGGCCGTTTTAACGTTTCCTCCATTGCCGGTGTTTGGGTTTGCTCGCTGCCACAGCAACAAGCGGTCACCATGGAGACGCGGGGCGCTGCTGAACTTGACATTTACTCGGAGGCGTTCGTCCCGAAACAGAGCATGTGGGCTTCGCTTCCTTTAAGCAAACCTCCACAATGAAGACAAAACCGGCGAGCTAGCGCCACAGCAGTCTAATGGGCGCCATGGAGAGGAAATATGAGCTGTGCGGGCCTTTTCTGCCAAGGAGGCACCCCTCATTGAAAACAAGTGCCGAAATAGTGGACGAAGCAAGACGCACCCTCCGGGCCCAGTCCACCCAGAGACCTTGCACTCCCAGGGATGGGCAGAGACAACTTTTTGCAAGAAGCTCTGTCCATGCAGACCGCAGCAGCAGACCTTCGTCCACCTTCAGGTTTGTCACAGTCTTCTGAAGCTACTGACAAGTCACGTAATGAGTCACGTTAAAAAACCCAAACAAAAAACTCAACAGTCTCCACGCACAGAGTTTTGATGTCTGCGACTCCCGCCCGAGTTCAGGGACGCGCCTCTCTCCTCTGGAACACGTGAGTGACCTTTCACCCTTGTGCGTCCACGCACACCACACACTAATCTGTATCTGGTTCCTCACCAGAAGTCCAAGGTTGCACTTCTCGGCAAGGATGAGATCTCTAAGTTCTCTCCCAAACCTCCCATTGAACCAGTAGACACAAAGAAGGGGGGGCCGGCGGGGACACGAGGGCGTCTCCTTAGGGCGACGTCTCTCACCACCTTGCCGCCTCTAGCGGGACATGCAGAAGGTAAGACAGCACATTCACCTTCCCTTTTTCACCTTAGTCCCATTCTACTCTGTCGCATCTTTTTCTTTTTTAAAGCACAAGAACGATTAAAACTAGGGGTGTCAAAAAATCTTCTGCCACCGCAATCTCAGGTCTGTGGAGACCTCTTCAGTGTTCCTCACAAACCTTGTCCACGCAAAACCCGGAGTGAAAGGTATTTGCTTCTATTCCTATCCCCATCCCGTGGGCACAAAAAAACTCTGCCAATGAAACAGCACTTTGTGGGTCCAAAAGGCTGTCAGTTAGATTAGGATGACCATCCGGGCGAGCCCCAAGACAGCCATGAGGTCATGACCAAGTACGAGTCAGGAATAATCAACAGAATATTTGCTTAGTTATAGAGCCACATAAATATGAAATAACAGTCATTTAATCACCTTTACATTTATAACAAACTCAGACATAAGCGGCTCCTGAGGTGGCTATTGTCTCATCAATGCATTGTAATGCATTAAAATGAAATTACACTCGTATTACTCAATCTAGTCGACATAATAAGAGTAATTAAAAATCCTGCTTGCGTTCCCTCGGGTGACCTTAGTGTGAGGCGGACAAGAAGTGATGAGTTTTAGCTTGAGTTAGTTGCGTCCCCAACAGTAGCCCGTGTTATTATTATGACTATTATTATTATCATGTTATTATTGTCTGACATACTTTAAACCTACTTGTTCTGACAATTACGGCTCACGTTCTGGCGACACCTAGTGAACAATGTAGAATACTACATTTCCAAATAGAAATGTTTTTTTCTGCCTTTTATTTGTGTTTTAGTTCATATAGTCATTTTTATGCTTAAAAATACTTAATTTACGCCACTGCTTCTCAAACAGATATCCTGGGGGTGGGCGTGAGAGGCAGGGAGTACTTTCAATGGTAGTGCAGACCTGCCAACATGTACAAATTTATCACACTCAACTAGTAATTTGACTCTAGAATACGCGTGTTTCCTTCACTGCTCTATGTTCTGTTGCATTTTTCTGGTTTCAGTTTCGAGTTCAGTCTGTACAGTACAAGTAATTAATAGATATTATTAGTTTCTCAATATTATTTCAAATTGAAGGTGTGGGGGTGGGTTGAAAAAAATGCTAAAATGTATTTAAAAAATGATGTATAGCACATATAGAGAGAGCGATATTTGAACCACAATATAGTGAGGGACAACTGTTAGTCTGGTTTCTTTTGGCTGTCCCATCACATAAATATGACGTGATGTCACGGCCCTCTATGTGTTTGTGTCTCCTGGTGTTTACAGCCGGCTAACACAGCCCAGTGATGATGCGAAGTTCAGAACCACAGAAGGCGGACCAGAATGGAGATCAGGTTTGTCCGCATAACTAGTATTTCCTTGTTATCGCTTTCCTCAGTTGTCTTACCTCTTCGAATGTCCATCAATTCAACCTACACACAGCAGTTATTAACTCCACAAACATACCTCTTGACGTTGCTACTTTCAGCATGAATACTCGCCAACAACGGACAGAGCTGTTGCTTTAGGTAACCACAAATTTCCTGTGTGGCACAGAAGCAATGGGGCAAAAATGCATGTGAATGACAGCAACTGAGACAATGTAGTACAGCAGATTTCCTGCAGCCAGTACTGTATAGTGGAACCTTGGTGTTTGCCATTAATTTGTTTGAAAAGGTCAGACGAAAGCAGAAACGTACAAAAACCCAGTGAACTTTTCCCGTAACAAATGATCCAGCAATCCATATTCAATAAATCCATTCCAGACACCAAAAGCAATTAACACAAAACGGCTGATTGATTCCTCAGAAATACGGAGTGTGTTTGAATGCCTCACCAGCACACATTGCTGTGTGCATTCTATGAACAAATAAACCAAACCACCCACACACACACGATAAAAATAATTCAAAGATTCCTTCGCTGGAATTTAAAACAGCCACTCTCCATTCTTCAGTTTGCTTTGTTTGGGCACTGGACCAGTTTGTTTGGCGCACTGTTTAGCCGGATCATAACTGAGTCATACTTGTGGCTATCATTTTCGTAGAAAACTGAATGTTACAAAAACCAAGGCGTACAAAAATCCACTGCAGTGATGGGGAACCCAATTCCTTTTACATCAGTGGAATTTTTATTAGTCACACGATTCACTCATTCGTCCGGTGTCACAGCGCACATGCCAAAAAAAGTCACATGGAGACTATACATGACAGATATACATGCCAACACTTCATTGAGATGGTTGGCCCGTTGCAGCGCTACGTTTGGTTGTGGCAGATCTCCCCCTTAAACGAATCCAAAACGGACCAAACTTAATAATGAATAATGAAGTTGTAATTTCTACAAAACTTTTGGCGGATGGTTTCACTGTGGGGATCCACAGCATTATGCCACAAAGTCAAAGAATTATGTTGGTAAATTGATGTTGTAATGGCCAAGTACAATCAAAAGTCTTTCTTCAGTCTGACCTTAGGTGATCCCGTGAGATCTTTTTTGGACTGTAACCCAGTTGGTACAATTCCATGCAGGACATGAATTAGGCGTCTTATCGCATTCTGGGTCTCTGCTTTTTGCGGATGATGTGGTTCTGTTGGCTTTATCAAGCTGTGACCTTCAACTCTGGCTAGATCGGTTCACATCTGAGTGTGAAGCGGCTGGGATGAGAATCAGCACCTCCAAGTCCAAATCCATGGTCCTTGGCCGTCTCCCCGACCCAGAGTGCCATCTCTGGGTCGGGGATTAAGTCCTGCCCCAAGTGGAGGAATCTAAGTACCTTGGGGTCTTCCTTACGAGTGAGGGAAGGATGGAACGTGAGATCAACAGGTGTATTGGTGCGGCATCTGCTGTGATGCGTACTCTGCATTGGTCCGTTGTTGTGAAGAGGGAGGTGAGCCGAAAGGCAAAGCTCTGAATTTACCGGTAGATCTACGTTCCTGGGCTGCACGGTGGATGAGTGGTTAGCACGCTGGCCTCACAGTGAGGAGGTTCAGGGTTCGAATCTCCGTTGGGCATCTGTGTGTGGAGTTTGCATGTTCTCCCCGTGCTTGCGTGGGTTTTCTCCGGGTACTCCGGTTTCCTCCCACATACCAAAAACATGCATGTTAGGTTAATTGGTGACTCTAAATTGTCCATAGGTATGAATGTGAGTGTGACTGGTTGTTTGTCTACCCTGTGATTGACAGGCGACCAGTCCAGGGTGTACCCCGCCGTTCGCCCAAAGTCAGCTGGAATAGGCTCTAGCATACCCACGACCCCAGTGAGATAAAATAAGATAATATAAGATATAATCCACCGAGAGGAGCTGGACGAAGTGGCCGGGCAGAGGGAAGTCTGCTGCCCCTGCGACTTGACCTCGGATAAGCAGAAACAAATGGATGGATGTTTTATTTTTTGGGACAAAAATGTTGTGAAGCAGGCGTGCATGTGTCTCATTTTCACCAGCAACTAACAAGCAGCACCATCTTTCCACCTTTCAGATTTGGGCGTTGGACGGAACACAACATGCACAGATGCAGATTCAAAGTGGGACAGGATAGCGCCTCTTCTGCAACAGCTAAAGGCTGCGGCTCCAAGTGGTAAGAGCTACACAATAATCAGTAAAAGCTGATAAAAAGTAAACATGATGTGATAAACAGGCCTTGAATTATCCATTTGACCTCTGTGTATCTCATTTGTGAAAACGTCTCCTGACAGAACGCAGCGCGGTCTTGTCAATGTAAAACCAAACATGGAAAATGGAATGGAAAACCAAATAATTTTGCCCGTGTTTGCTTGAATTTACTGGCAGCCTTTAATTTAAATACACTTTACATAGATTACCTGTTAAGAAAACATTGAATATTTATTCTACCAAATGTCCTGTGATTAAAACATGTAGCCTAATTGAGGTGTGTATCTTTAAAAACACTTTATATTTTACCTGAAAAACCATTTCACTTCCTCTGCATCCATGCTACGCCATTGAATCGCTGACGTTTCCTGGAAAATGAAGGACATTATTATTCCTGAACACTGTCAACAACTCAGTTTTGCCTACATAGATTCAAACTTACCAGACACTTATTTTCAATACAATCTCCCAGGCAGCTCTGAGGCCTCGCTGGAGCGTCTGTGTGACCTGTGCGTCAACCTCCATGACACGCTGGCAGAGACTGGCATGCTGGGCCATCATGGCTGCAGGAAGCGCTCCACCATACTGCGGACCCTGTTCCAGTTAATCGACCTCAACTCTTCGCGACTTGATCTGCACGTCGCCGAGCTCTGCCTCGCCGTCAGTCCTCAAAGTTCTCTATTGGGATGCTTGGTAACAAAAGTGTGTTAATTTACTGGCAATTGCATCTTTTATTTTTTAGTTGCGTGTCAGCGGGAAAAACCTGCTCAACATCTGTAAGCTCGTCTTCCAAATCAGTCGCCATGAATCCAACGACGCCCTCTTCCAGGACAACTCGGTCATAGGTGAACTCAATTCTGTTTCATGAGCGCAGGCCGCCACCATATGAAGGTTAACTGTGTTTGGCTCCCTTCCGTATAGACTTTCTGCTTGGACTGCTGCTCCGCGAGGAGGTGTCTACATCCGGAGAAGCGTTGTTTTACTGTGTTGGCACTCTCAAGTTTCTCTCAGGAAATGCTGCGCTCATATGCCTCTTTTTGGAAAAAAACTGCATGAGAGTGGCTCAGAAGCTCATACAGAAACTCTGCCGAGTTGACGACGCGTACTTTACAATGGCTGGACACATCTTTGTACAGGTGCACGCTGTGGTTATTGCTTTTCTGCTTACAGCCACTAGAGGACATCATTTCATCATTTGCCATTAAAGTACAGCGCGGATACTGTATTTGTCATGGGGTGTCCAAACTTCTTCCACCCAGGCCACATACTGAAAAATCAAAAACCGCGAGGGCCATTTTGATTGGAGTTTCCATTTTTGTAAAAAAGGCTAAAAAAAAGGCTAAAAAAAGGAAATATGTTAAGAAAAACTTGTGAATATTAAGCTTTTTGTTATAAGTATATAAATGAGTACAAAAATTTCAGACTTTTCTCCTTACGTTATATCAGGGGTGTCCAAACTTTGGCCCAGGGGCCATTTGCAGTCCATAGCTCATTTTGTATTGGCCCGTGGCACATTTTAGAAATTTGATTTTTTTTTTAAAGAAAAATGGTGTAATAATATGTGTTTATAATATGCTGTGTCTCATATAACATGAATGTAATGCAACGTTTTATCTTTAAATACATAACAAGTCCTTTACTAAGCCTTTACAAAATAAAAAGTATCAAAATGGTCCTCGCATCCTATGGCCTTTCCATATGTAGCCCTCAGTGGAAAAAGTTTGGACACTTCTGCTTCATGCATTTTTGCCCCCCCGCAATTTAAACCCCCTGAACACCGCTCAAAGTTAAAATAAACTCTGTACGAATGTATATTTCTTGGCTCAACATTTCCCCAATATTACCAGGGCAGTGTTTGTGTCTCAGACGGTACATACTGTATGCTTCTACAAGAGCATAATGTTCTCTTAAGCCTGGCTCACCTCTTCCCACTTGTTTTGACCCAAAAATGATGAAGACCACACGAGCAAAACTCTTGAGTTTCATCTCATTTGCTATGTGATACAGCTTATTACACTGACAAATGAGGGCACATTTATTCATTTACTACAATTCCCTTACTTTAGTCATTTCAGGTGCATAAAGAATAGGGGTGTCACAAGATCTCGCTAAATTAAGACATGACAAGATTTCTCGTTGAGAAAAAAAAAACTGCTTTGTGGGCACTAGGCCTGAGACGGTAATAAATGAACTAATTAATTACACTATAAATGGAAACAAACTCGATAATTTTGCCAGCCTCAATATATTGCCTCGAGCATGCGTGTCTGTTTTCCTCATCTATCGCCTCCGAAATGTTCACTTTGTGTCTTTGTTCCATAGAACAACGGCATGAATGGAGCCTGCCCTTTAGTTTGTTATACGGGTTGTGTGCAGATCAGTGTAGTATAAATTATATCTGATTGTTTCATTGCACCCTTGTTAGAAGTGATGTTTAAATCTCGTCTTGTACTCATTGACCCAATCTCGTATATCCTTTTATCTTGTGAAATGATTGTCTCATGACACCCTTAATAAAGAACCACTGGAGATACGGTTTAATTCAAAAGTATTTGGATGGTTTATATTTCACCACCGTGGATTTCAAATGTGTGGTCACATGCTAACCTCCACCTCTCTGTCTGACTTCTGACCTCTTTAGCTGACGGCCACCCTGAGGAACCTTGCAGATCACCCTGAAGCCCGTCCACTCTTTGTTTCCTACTCGCTGATGTCACAGCTCTGCTTGGTGCTTCAGCGCCATCACCAGGATGAAGATGTCTGTACCAATGTTTCTAGAATCTACAGGTAGCTTGCTTTAGATAGATACCTGTCACTGAAATGTGTTGCATGAAACAGTAAATGATGTGGTGCCTGCTGTGCTTTCTCCTCATCAGTAAACTCTCCTCTTATGCGGAGTGCCGCCTCTCACTGGCTGAGACCCCCGACTGCTACCAACTATTTTTAGAAATACTGAGCAAACATCACCAAAAACAGGTGAGTCGGCAGGCTGTCTTGGGAGGGCCTGGGGTTTCTTAACCTCAACAGATGCGCTTGGATAGTGTTCCTGTTTACTTTCCCACCAACATGTTTACGTACATCCAGTCCAAGCACATTCGTGTGTAGCGTCCTCGCTTGCTACGCTCTGCTGAACGTTGACATGTAATAATCCCCATAGACTGACTCAGCCAAGACAGATCTAGAAAGGAGGGGAAATAAATAACACAACAAATGCCCCTGCCCCCTATTGTGCACTCTAATATGACTAAAGGGGTGTTACACACACGCGCATTGTCCTGACAGAGCAGTTTGTTCTGTCCTCATACTTGCCACTGCACGTTCATGTGAGTGAGATGTGTGTGTTGCTGCGTGCTGGCGGCCGCAGCGCCGTGACAGGAGGGGACGTGCAGGTAGTTATTGGTCGCCTACTTTTGGAAGCACGAGTTAACTTGATACACCTAAGAACACAAGAGCAAAGGAAACCAAGTCGACAGTAGCGCTACTCCACACACTTCGCTACTGTGGCTGTAAATCCACTCATAGGCCACCACACAAAGTACAACTTCCCCATCAGTGCTGGATAAGAATTCTGCCATTTGTTTTTGTAGAATTGACTTAACAAGATGTTTATTATTGTGGTTGTAGTTTATACCGATAACTAGCTTCTGTAGCTGAGGATCGGACCGCCAAGGCCTCCGCCCGCCACCCAGCTTACTTAGCACCCGACCCTTTTGGCCCCTCCTACGAGTGGTGAGCTCATGGGAGGGGGGACCCACGTTACCTTTTCGGGCTGTGCCCGACCGGGCCCCATGGGTGCAGGCCCGGCCACCAGACGTTCGCCATCTGTGCCCTACCTCCACGCCTGGCTCCAGAGGGGGACCCCGGTGACCCGCGTCCGGGCTAAGGAAAACGAAGTCCAATGTTTTTAATCATCATCAGGGTCTTTTGAGCCACTCTTTGTCTGGTCCTTCCCCTAGGACCAGTTTTTCATGGGTGACCCTACCAGGGGCATGACAGCCCCCGACAACTTAGCTCCTAGGATCATTGGGACTCGCAAACTCCTTCACCACGATAAGGTGGTGGTTCAGGCGAGGAGTGAGAAAAGGGAAAGGGTGGAGTGCCATTTCCGGGTCAGGGATGAGGTCCTGCCTCAAGTGGAGAAGTTTAAATACCTCGGGGTCTTGTTCACGAGTGAGGGAAAGATGGAACGTGAGATGGACAGGCGAATTGGTGCAGCGTCTGCAGTGATGCGGACTCTGCACCGGTCAGTCGTGGTGAAGAGAGAGCTGAGCCGATAGGCAATGATCTCAATTTACCGGTCGATCTACGTTCCTACCCTCACCTATGGTAATGAGCTTTGGGTAGTGACCGAAAGGACAAGATCGCGGGTACAAGCGGCCGAAATGAGTTTTCGCCGCAGGGTGGCTGGGCTCACCCTTAGAGATAGGGTGAGAAGCACTGTCATCCGGGAGAGACTCTGAGTACATTGAGTCCGCATTGAGACGAGCCAGATGAGGTGGCTCGGGCATCTGGTTAGGATGCCTCCCGGACGCCTCCCTGGGGAGGTGTTCAGGGCACGTCCAACCGGTAGGAGGCCTCGGGGAAGACCCAGGACACGCTGGAGAGACTATGTCTTTCAGCTGGCCTGGGAACCCCTCGGCATCCGCCGGGAAGAGCTGGACGAAGTGGCCGAGGAGAGGTACGTCTTTCCCTGCTTAGGCTGCTGCCCCCGCGACCCGACCTCGGATAAGCGGAAGAAAATGGATGGATAGTTTATACCGGTGTAGCTCATTATGCAGATGAACATAGTGCATCACCTCACCCCCACAGGACCTCGTCGTGCGACTCCTCTTCACACTGGGCAACCTCACGGCCAAGAGTGACGAGGCTCGGCAGCAGCTTTTCCACTGCGAGGCGTGTGTGGACACTCTCCTGCGTCTGTACGACGACTACCAGCTGAGGGAGGACTCGCCAGCACTAACGGCGGCCAGCATACGGGAGGGCGAGGATGTGCTGGTGAAGCTGGTCAGGGTGCTGGCGAACATGTGCATTCATTCTGATGTGGGCGCGGCACTGGCCAGCAACACCACCTGTATTCAGCTGCTGATGGAGACGCTAGGTGAGACTTAAGCATTCATTGTGGTGTTATAACACAAGTCAGTGATGTCACAGCAGGAAGCAGCTGCTTTAAATAATAAAAAGAGGCAACCACTTCCCTAATGCTGGGAACTGAACGTTTCGATTTACCGCTCTTGTTTTAATTCTGACAAGTAAACAAATCACAGTGCTGTGAGATCAGGATGTTCTGTCACACCTCCCGAGCTATTTGTGTGTGTGTGTGAAATTCTCCCCTGTGGTTACATGGTTCCAGGCTAGGCTAGGCTGATCTTGTGTGTGAAATTCTAGGTTTATTTGATGCTGACCTTCCATATGCCAAAATCAAACAATGCAATTTGTACTCAGTAGAAAATAGAGTACCTGACCCCGTTGAATACATGTCCGAAATATAGGCTTCATATTTTAGTAGTTAGGAGCATAGAAAACCTGTTAATGACTTTCTACATACGGTTTTTAACATTATTAGAGCCCCGTAGGCCACACGGTGGATGAGTGGGTAGCATGTTGGCCTCACAGTCAGGAGCTCTGCGTTCGAATCTCCGTTGGGCATCTCCGTTGTGTGAAGTTTGCATGTTCTCCCTGTGCATGCGTGAGCTTTTTCCGGGTCCTCCGGTTTCCTCCCACATTCCAAAAACATGCATGTAAAGTTAATTGGCGACTCTAAATTGTTCATGTCTGCCCTGCGATTGACTGGCGACCAGTCCAGGGTGTACCCCACCTCCCGCCCGAAGTCAGCTGGGATAGGCTCCAGCGTACCTGGGACCCTAGTACGGGTAATGGATGGATAGAGCCCTGTAGACATGAAATAACACAGTCACTTTTACTCTCCTATTCCTAACCAGTTAGCCTCAAATGTATTTTGAAAACTTTCATTTGTAGGAAACTTAAGGAGCCAAAAACTTAGCACTTCCACACAGGATGGTAGAACTTGTTTCCCACTATCATTTTGGACTTGCCATGGGTGATTTTATGCAGTGTTAAGGTAATGTAACGTAAGCTAATGTCTCAATGTTTTGTCATTACTAATGCCTTGTGAGCAGAATACTAAATATCACTTGTATTTCAATATGTTTAGAAATAATAGACCAAAGTTTACCACAAAGCAGAGATCATTTATTAATGAATCATAATTGACTGAGTTTACACGCGACATACCCCTTCCTGCTAACTGAGAGTGATTAAACTAAGTGGTGGATTCCTGCAAATGCATAAAACTACTTGAAAATGCAACATCTACACACCATGGCGATACCTCTGCCGTTCTATGTGTGTGTCCATGTCAGAGCTGAGGTCCGTGCAGGAGAGCGAGGAGTTGATGGTGAACGTGGCCGCCACCATCAACAACCTGACTTTTTACCACAAAGACAGCTCGGTGCTCAAACGCAATCAGCTGGCCATTGCGGAGTGTAAGACAAAAAAGCAAACATGAACAATACAGATCAATGTGAAACATATGTTTAGACTTTTAAAACATCCTGTTTCTTCTTTTAGTGATGCTGAAATTGATGCTCAGCTCCAACATGGACGCCATGCTGGAGGCCTGCCGCGTCTATGGAAACTTGTCACAGTCCAAAGATGTGCGGGACTTTATAATACAAAATGAAGGTTTATAAAAAAAATAAAAATAAAACATGCACACACTGATGTTTTTTTTTTTTCCATGACTGCTACCTGATGTGTCCTTACCTCATCTCTCTCCTCTTGCATTGCTATCAGTGCACAGGTTTGTGGTGACACTACTGGACTCCAAGAACCCTGAAGTATGCTTCTCGGCCTGCGGGGTACTCACCAACCTGGCGCTGGACCCTCCCAACCGAGGCTGTCTCTCAGTAGAAGGGGCTGCAGCAAAGTAAGCACACTTTTCTCTTTGCTTTTTCAGTATTGTCTTTGTGGGTTGTTTCCGATTTTCTCTTTGATTCTCCCGTTGGTCTTTTCCATTTGCTTTTTCTCATTGCATTTACTTGACGGCTCGAGCTGACGGAATCCCACCCCCCAAGCGTTTATTACACGGGTTGCTAGCACCCGCTAGCAAATTTAGCTAGAAAATTACTAGCAGTTACAAGAAAAACAATGTTTATTATCGCAACAGAACGTAGTCATAACTCACACCAACACATTTTGTCGTGTTCTCACCCGTTAAATCCCGAAATAACTGTCGGACCCTCCTGAAAAGCAGGGACTAATGGAGAAAAGCCCCAAATGTACAGCAAAGTAACCGCTAGCACGTGGGCGGAGCCTAAAACAATCGCTCACAGATCATTCGATCGACTCGCTCGCCGCTCACAGATCATTGCTTTTTTTGTTTAGTTTTTGGTGTAAGATGACCTTTCTTCTTCTCCTGCTGCCAATTCATGGAAGTACGTGGAGAATGTGTTCAATTTTTGGGGCGCTAATACTCTTAGCTTACAAACGCGGAACTGTCGCACTAGCTCGCGCCAGGTAAGCCACGCTCACAAAAAGCTGGTAAGATATATTTAAAACTAATAGAAGATATATATAAAAAATAAAACAACTAACGCCATGTTTAGACCCATGTACCACAAACATAGCTGGATTAGTGCTGATGCTAGTGCTAACACGGTGCAAATGGTGTTGGGGCTGCTCAGTCAAGACCCTGCAGTCCTACGACGAGTGTGTGCTTTAGGCTAACAGACTGTCTGCGAGACCTGGGAGCAGGTGACTGGCAGCTGGCGGGCCAGGTGTGTCAGGCCTTGTGGAACATGACCGACGGCGGCTCAGAGAAGCTTCTGGACACACAAGCGGGACGGTCGCTGCTGGAGACCCTCGCCTCATACTTAGGTTGGTTTCAGAGCAGAGGGTGTTACCCGGTAGCGGCGGCTGCAGTGCATCATGGGAAGGCGTCCTTCCTCCCATGATGCACTGCAGCTGCAGGACCCGAGTGCGAGACCTCACCCTCTCTTGTTGTGCCCTCCTCAGACGAAGACAAGGTCCTGAAGTGGACGGGAAACAAGGACACGAGTGGCTATCAGAGAGAGTCCTGGGAGTCGGACTTCCGGCCGGTGGCCCAAAAACTGCTGACAGAGATTGAGACATAAAAAACAGGTGACAGGTCAAAGGTTCATGCATCCTCAGGTAAAAATTAAAAGTTTACAGTCTACTGGCTGTTTGTTGTACTACGGCAAATGTGAATGTTTCATGTGTTCGTTGTTAAGTTAAGCCTCGAGCATCATGTGAATGTTTCTTTAAGTCCATTCCTTAAGCCAACTGGATCCTTTTGATATATCTTTGCACATTTATGTCACAAGGTTCATCTGCTTGAAAATTTTATGGGAATGAAGTCGCGGAAACTAACGAGTCACTTCGAGAATCTGCCTCGTAAACAAACTTTTAAGTGTGTGTGTGATGCTTGTAAGACAAATAAAACGCAGCAGGAAGCAAGACGTGTTTAGCCTCTGGAAAACCTTTATTATTATTAGTATTATTACACAGACATTGGGCCCGCGCCGTGCTTACAAGTAGCCTCTAAAAGTACAGCATTTCAGTCACATTACATCAAAACAAATCAGGAACGGCACTTTATATGTACAAACCTTAAAACACTCTTTACATCTCATGGACAGACATAAATCCTCGGGTCGAAATTAAATTTGAGCTGATGTTGAGGTTGTTTGCTTTGTAATTCTATAAACGAGACGTGAGCAAAGGCCGTTAAGGGGACATTGATCGTGCTGGTGATGTCGTAACAAGTGTTATGGATTTTTTTATTCTCCTCCTCTGTGTGAGGTGCACGAAAAGCAGTAAGCTTCTCAAATTTTGACCTGGATCATGCCACAGGGCCAAGGGGATGGGGATGAAGCTGACCAACACCTGAACTCAACATTAGCCTTTAGCGCATTTCCACTTTTCATAACAATGTGCACCTTATTTTGTGGGCGTTCTTGTATAATCCTCACTGATGAATCAACCAAACTTTACGCTACAAATAATACACAATTCAATATAAGTTTATTCTTTTTTTGTACATTTTTCATATATTTTCATGTAAAAAAAGTGTCAGTAACTGACATCAGTCAGAAGTTTTCCTTGTTCCTCCCCAACAACTTCCCACGGTACCATTCTTTTGTCATCACCAACCCATCTCAACGTTTCTCTCTCTCAATCCACCCTCAGCAGAAGAAAAAGCAAACAAACAGTACTTTACTGGTTTTAGTGAACAAAACAACAAACACTTGTTTCAATACCAAAAAAAAAAAAGGTGCGTTCGCACTAGTTAGGCTTAATAAGCTCAGCTACATCCTTTCTTGTTCCAAATCGACCGCAATCGGAACAAAGGCAGCCCGGGGAGAAAAGAAATGGTTTAAATGTTTTTTTTTTTTTTAATCAGTCTGCGTTCACCAAAGAGCACTTTGGAGAAAAACAGAAGAGGTATTTCTTTGACTGATAATATTCACAAGTGAAAGTGTGACCAGGCAGCGGTGATAACACGGAAGACAGCTAGCAGTGTGTGTCTGTCATCGGGGCAAGAAGCACCTGGTTCCTGACTCCCCCCCCCCGCAATAAGCCCCACCTCTTTGCCAGAAAAATAAAGAGACAAACATTGAAGAGTTATGACAATAGAGCTACAGCAGAAGCAAGAAGTCTCCTTCAAAATGCCTCGCCTTTTTTTTGACACATTAAATTCAAAAAAGCTACTTCCGCTCACACACACACACTCTCTCAACACAGAAAGGCTCAGTGTTCTTTGAGTCTCCACACATACTCCTTGAATTAGCTTACAGACATTTGGGATAAACAGGGGCGAGTGGGTTAATGCAGATGAATTCAAATGGATAGGGATTATGAGGATTGGGGAGGTAATTTTTTTGGGGGGCGAGTCAATATGACCCCTCCACCCCGCTTAATACAACTGAGAGGAGCAGCAGCATCAGCCCACTGTGCCATACGCACACCGTGCTAGATCGTTCAGGCACACGTACAATGGCCCAAATGTGATACGTCCCATCCGTCGCATCTTCAAAGAAGATATCAAAAAGAAACTAAAACAGTGATGACAGTGCAGGCTGGTTGTGGCCGCACAGCTTTTTTTTTTTTTTTTTTCTAGAAGGGTCTTCAGTCAAGTGGAAGAGGGTGGTGAATGCAGGAATACTCAATACACGGATGCCCACTGTTGGACACTTTTGGCACTGCAGGCAAAAAAGATTTTGCCTGTGAAAGTTTTTGTTCTGATCCTTCTCAGCATCCATCTTCTCCAGCCAGCAAACCCTTGCTAAAAATGATTTCTTGAAATGTCTCACATTGAGAAATGACATGTAATAAAAATTAAAAACAAACAAACGCCAAAAGCACTTCATGTCATGTAGCGGGTGATGGCTCTCAGAGCGTATAAAAGTTCTGCTTGCATTCGCGCTTCCATAAGAAGCAGATTAACGTGGACCTGCAGGGAGAGATGAGAAGCAGGAAGTTAGTTCTGCTAATGTCATTTGAAAAAAGGCTTCTCATGTGAGGCACTCACCTTCTCAGAGTGCTGAAACTGCCTCCAGAAGCTCTCATACATTCGTTTGGTTGTCTTCTCAGGACTGCACACCATAGTTTTAATGTAGATCTTAAAGCTACGGTCCAGCAGCTGGTTGATCTCGCCATAGTCGTAGTCGTCATATCTGAGGAAGGCATTCATTGGGTGAGAAACTACAGCACTGGCTGATATCCAAGCTTCAAGCTGCTGCTGACCTGATTCCGAACATGCAGTGGATGTAGTTCCAGATGGCCCTGCGTAGCATGCTGGTGTCCACGTCCTTGTGTGTGGCCATGGTGTTGTAGGTCAAGTTGTACGCCATTTGAAACTTCTCATCCAGCATCTGACCCACATCGGGATACAGCCTGTTCACCAAGGAGAAGCCATGGTCCTCCCAGCTGTAGTCCTTCAAAAACATACCACCAGATGTGACTCATGCAAGAATGGTGGAGAATGTGCTTGCACGTGTTTTGGACTCTACCTGCACTCTAAAAGTGGGCACGTGTTCCCCCCTCCTGGAGAAGTCCTTGTAGCCGTAGCTGGGATCTTCAAAGTGTCGGGAGATGTCCCTGGAGGGCACCCACTCCTCGTCCTCGGCCGTGACAACCAGCATGCTCTCGGTCTTCTCGCGCTCAAAGCGAGTGGCCATCTCCTCCTGACTGGCCTCCTCGTCGTCACGGCACTCCTGCAGCTGCTTCATGCGCTCCATCAGCACCTCTACCTCGCCGCACACCTCCTGAGCGGAAAAATTTTCACATCCACGTTAAAAAAAAAAAAAAAAACACACCCACATAAAAGCATGTGCCGATAAAAACACCTAAAAAGGATACGTTCTAAACAAAAGGCTATTCTAGCCAATCAAAAGTCTGAAGAAAGTAGTTGTAAGGAAAACGCACAATAAGATCAGAATCAGTGAAGCAAAGGGCAGCCATGTCTGGTATGATAATAAAAACACATAATTGGAGGCTGTCCAGCACATGCCAAAACAACAAGCAAGTAAGCTAATTCTTCACAACCATAATAAATAAGTAAGTGGGTCAATCATGTCTAAAGCACTCATTCTCAAACTGTGGTGTGAGTACCACTGACAGTACATTTAGTAGTATTCAGGGACACAAAATCAGACTTATTTGTGACGTAATGGTACAAATCCAAATATTTCCTAGAATTGAATAGTAATGCTTCACAAGCTGCATCATAAAAGCTAAAAAGAGGTAGCACAAATGGTGAAAAAAGAGAAACCTTTTTGATGTGTTAAAAACAAAGTCCAGCTACTTAGCATGCAGATTGCACGAGTGCAAAGGGCCAAAAAATGCATGTAAAAATGGTTACGGAGCACACGCATTTACAAAAGTTACAATAGTACGTCCATGTACTTTCTGCATCACAAAGTACTTTCATTTTAGTGTATCACAACCGTGGAGTCACCAAACAATTATTCACTGGGAGCGCATTTTTTTGGCCTCACCTGGCTGCCAAGACTGTCGTGATGACTGCCGTGGTTGTTTCCGTTAGCGATGTCGCACACACAGTACTGGCTAAGGGAGGGTGGTCTGAAGGTGTGGCCGCCGTCGCAGTGGATCTCCGGCATGATGCCGCAGCCGAAGGTGAAGGAGGCTAGGGAGTGGTAGTGTGTGAGGAGGACCACGGCATGGATGAGCTCCGCCAGGGACCAGCTGTGCTCCTCTGCCTTCAGGAGACCCTGGGAAAGAAGGAAAGTTACAAAAAATGACACTTACGTAAGAATAGATTTGTTTTAAAGCTACCCTTTAGCTGACCTTCACTATAACTAACAGCCTAGCCATGATCTCAGCTGTTACACAAGAAGACTTTAACACCTCGCCGGCCATTTTCTCACCTCAATGTGCTCCTTGGTGAGCAGCCAAGGACGGTGGGCCAGGATTTTGTTGATCTCTCCTAGCTGCTGCAGCTTCTGCGGGGCTTCGTCCAGCCCGTTGAGCCACTTGGGGTCTCCTCCGACTTGGAGGAAGTCGTTCACGTGCAGATTGACCAAGTAGGAGCACTGGTGTCGAGCCGCCGCCTGGGTTTAATAAAATAAACATGTAAATAAATAAAAGTGTCCGATACCGGTCAAAAAGAGGAGGGCTAGGGTCGTACCATGATGCCGATATAGTGGCGATAGTGCAGCGACAGCGGTCCATCCATCTGCAGCAAGTAGTGCTGCGTCCGCAGGAAGCTCTCCAGGTACTGCGGGTGGAAGCCCATCACCAAGGAGATGTTGTCAAGGCGACCGAGGGCGGCGAACGCATCCTCAAATATCGACTGTGTCCTGGTGTCCACTTTACTGACTTGGAGGATCTTTGGGGGAGGGAACGAAACACCGTGAAAACACTCGAGACTTCCACATTTTCGGACGTTAGCGGCACGACGGTACCTCTTTCTCAGGGATAAATCTGCTAGGTCCGTTCCCGAGGGGTCTTGGGATACGTACTCCGAAATCCTGCAAGGCACGAAAGAAAGATAAACAGGAGTTCTTTCTGACACTGTACTTTCCACTGTCCCATTGAATGCAAGGCGCACTTTTATGAGGGGGCCTGTTTGGGAATCGAACAGGAAAAAGTAACATTTCCAACGGGAGTGAAAATGACCATTTGTAGCATCTTTAATTGTATGCCACTTGAGCAGGAGTTCCTTCCCAAATGTAAACATTCTTACTTATTTGACTGTTTTGACAAGACTCGACCTCAAATTGGTTATTATTCTTTCACCAAATGGGACCCAAGGGTGAAAAAAATCAAATTTGAAAAAAGAATACCTCAAAATGAGAGTTTAGTCATGATAGGAAATAAAGTTTGTCATGCTTGGACAGGTCCACTCCGCAGATTAATTCGAATCAATCAGAACCTTCTCAGCCATTTAGAAGCCCCAAGGGTCCTTAAAGGTACAAAAGATGGATTATTTAGGATAAACAGTGTCACTTGGCTTGGAAAAAAAAAAAGGGCCCTAAACCGACACGTCCCCCACGCAGACAGATGAAGGAGATGAGGAGGAAATGTGAATGCGCTCTGACAGCCTCATTACCGATGAAAACACTGACAGCGCCAATGAGCGGTGGCTCGTTGGACGTCCGGGTAGGGACAACCCTGCCCCCCCCCACCCCCACGCGCAAACTTGCCTGACAAACAAGTCCGGACAAAAGACCGCACTGCAGCTCCCTCGGAGGAGAAAACGGTCTCCACAAAAGCCTCCATCAACTGACACGACTCCAAACCCCGACCCGAGGCTCCGGGGCAACATTTTGCGGAGCTCGCACGCCGACTGCCGGCCTTTTCTTACCTTTTTGCCAAGACGTTCACAATGGGCGCATATCTTGAAGAAGTCAGTCCCCGCCAGCGAGCAATTGTCCACGTTCTCCGACGGTGAGACTGCGTGCCTCATGTCGTGTCCTGGCTGCGCTTTTGCTTCTTCCCAACGTTACTTCGCGGGGCTCCGAAGCGCTCCCGTTCTTTGTTCCTGGAGGCGCTGCGTTAAAGTGCTCCGCTCGTCAGCTGTTGCAGCTGCAAAGGCAGTCTGGTCCTGGGCTTCCCCCCCCCTCCTCTTTGCTCATACATTCGGTAAATAAGGCGAAGCTCGTTCGATTGACACGCGCAGCGGCCAATCACGGGGCGAAAACACGCTCGCGCCGACCAATTGCCTGCCAATAAGGAGCGACCAATAAGCGCGAGGAGAGCGGTAAGGGGCGGGGCTACAACGTGAGCGGAAAGGATCAGCCCCCTTCCTTTAAGAAAACATCACCACTTCTCTCCGCTTCTTTTGTTCGCTGATATTGTCGATCATGATTGAATCTGCGGCCATTTATTAAAAGCCGATCATAGTCAACGATAATCAAATCAAGGTAAAAACGTATCACCGGAAGACACCAGCGCCTTCAAATAAGCCCTCATTTCTATGAACCGGGCTAGAAACAATAGGTCTGCTTGCTATTTAAATGTGCACGGCAGCCTCTCAGAGCACAGATAATGTCCCCCTTCCACTAATCAGACAGCTGAAAGAGTCCTTTCAGAGCTGGGGGGGGGGTAGAGATAAGGAGGCCAGCTCTTATGGCTTTGTTTATCCCAGCCTGACAATAACACCAGCACACTGCATTACAGCCAGAAGGTCAGTTGTAACACTCGGAGCATATCGCCACACATTTCTTTTGGTGGCAAACTAGTTTTTGGAAGCGGCGGCGCACTTTGGACGGCGTTGACATGAGGGGACAAGCCTCCGTATGGTGCACAATAACAACAAGTCAGTGAAGGGGTGAAAGGTCGCCCAATAAAGACACAAACAAACAAAGCTATATTTGGTGCAACGAGCAGCTCGGCTCGATGCACTTTGAGCCCGCTTGGCCGGTTTGCCGAGCGACTGCATGGATCGCTACATCTGACAGTGTTCAGCAGGTTCATTGTGTGGATTGACCACCACCGGGCTCGTGTTGCCACAGGGTGGGGTGCGGGGTAGATGTAAACATGTTCCCAGGGCTGGAGTCAGCACTCCCATGGCTCAGCAAAACCTGCAGAAGAGAGCTGGTCAGCGTTAGGGCTTCCGACACAGCAAACACCCTTTCACATTAAAAAAAAACCACGCTTAGGTTCCAGGGTCCAGCTTCACAGATGCTATTGTGAGAGTGCACTCACTCATGATTCCACAGGGGGAGACCGCTGGACTGTTGTTTTAGTGATCGGGACGCTTTCGTCACCTCCGAGAGCTCATTCACACGCTTCTCGCAGGCGGCTGGTCGGCTCGCTCGTCACATGCTAACCAGATGTTGTAAACAAGCTCGTACTTTGCACAGAAATATAAATGCTCCGGCATGTGAAGTGTGTTGCACGGGGCACAAAGAAGTCATCAAATTATTTGCCAAACTACAGTCAATCACCAACAATCTCTTCCAGGTCCAAAAGGTGCCTGTTATCAGCGCTGGCCTGGTTTCAATTCCCATTCTAACGTTCTTATATGTGTAAGAATACGTTATTGAAAAAAAAAAAAACACACTCAAGCTTTGAAACATTCCAAACTCTCAGTGTAAGTGTAAAAAGAAGTTAACCACAGTTAAGCGTATGGTGACGCTTTGAACGTGATTATGCTTTACATCCCCTGCTGCAGCTCCCTCACTACGTTGCGTTTAAAAAAAAAAGTAATTAATTAATGATTGCTGTTTCGTGGTCGACTGTGGCCTATTATTAGTAAATATATAATATAATTATATAATTAATAACAATAATATAAATAGAAAAAGTTGACAAGTTATATAAGGTAATATGGTCACTAGGCATCTGTAATGCCATGAGAGATGATGTTAGATTACATTACCTTTCACACCACATGGAGACTGGCTACTGAGCCAGAAGAGCCGAGCCGACATGTAATGGCTGAGATGAACATGTTATGGCTGAGATCAAAGGGGGGAAAAAAAAAGTTCTCCTCTCATTCCGTGTGGAAGTGGTGACATTTGGGCTTTGTAGTCCTCTTTCCCCACTCTGTTTGAATCGCTTACTGGAGTTTAGTTTAATAATAATCATAATAAATTGAATCACTTAATCATATAATTAAAAAAAATCAAGGTAAGAGAGGAGCGATAAGAAAAAAAAAAACACAATAAGAATAAATGTCCATGCACTGATCCCGTAGCCTGCACAATGGGATGTAAACAAAGAATAATAGGAGTGTCTTGTGATAATGGTTGGAGTTTTTGTGCAACTTTAGAGGCATATAACTCTGAAAGAACGATGGTTCACTTCAAATATACATCTTCAGGGAGTGCCACGTTAGAAGCCAAACTTGCACAATTCTCACTGCTGAAATTCTCACTGCTTTACTAGGGGTGTCTTAGATTATTCAACCATCCGACGATTTGATTCGGGGGAGTCCGATTCGGCTATCAATCTCACAGGCAAATAGCATGAAAATGTATGTAACAAATTAGAAGATCGTGAAAAAGTTGATGTACTTCAGCAATTCTTTTCAAATAATGACACTCATTATAAAGATGCGTTGCACACAGACTGACCCAAGTGTTTACTTATTTTCATTTTGATTATTAGAACTGATAGTTAACAAAAACTCAAAATTCGGTATCTCGGAAAATTAGAATATTGGGAGAAGGGTGAATACTGAAGACACCCAGTGCTCCATTCTAATCATCTAATTCACTCAAAACACTCGCAAAGGCCTTTAACTGGTCTCTCCGTCCAGTCCAGTGGGCTACACGATCATGGGGAAGACTTCTGACTTGACAATGGCCCAAAAGGCCATCATGGACACCTTGCACAAGGAGGGCAAGACACAAAAGGTCATTGGTAAAGAAACTGGCTGTTGACAGAACTCTGTGTCCAAGCATATTAACAGAAAGTCACCCGGGCTCAAGACTAAAAGAAGTGGACTTTTGCTGAGTGGCCCAAAGTTATGTTATGATGAAAGTCCATTTTGCATTTCCTTCAAGGTCCCAGAGTCTGGATGAAAAGAGGAGAGGCACAGAATCCACGTTGCTTGAGGTCCAGTGTAAAGTTTCCACAGTCAATGATGGTTTGGGGTGCCATGTCGTCTGCTGGTGTTGGTCCACTGTGTTGTCTGAGCTCCAAGGTCAGTGCAGCCGTCTACAGAACCAGGAAGTTTTAAGAGCACTTCATGCTTCCCGCTGCTGACTAACTTTATGGAGATGCAGATTTCGTTTTCCAACAGGACTTGGCACCTGCACACAGCGCCAGAACTCCCAGTACCTGGTTTAAGGACCATGGTATCCCATTCTTAATTGGCCGAACTGGCCTGACCCCAACCCCATAAAAAATCTATCGGATATTGTCAAAACCAAAATGCCATGCGCCAGACCCAACAATGCAGAAGAGCTGAAGGCTATCATAACCCCTGAGGAGTGCCACAGACTCATGGACTGCCATGCCGTATTGCTGCACTTTTTTTTAAATTAATTAGCCATGAGGAATATTCTCATTTTCTGAGATACTGAATTTGGGCTTTTCATCCGTTTTCAGTTATAATCATCAAAGTGGAAAATAAATAAACATTTAAAACATATCAGATTGTGTGTGATGAACGTGTATACGTAATATACAAGTTTCATTTGATTTGTTTTTCACAAAATCGATCACTGATCACCGATGAATGCCACCCCGTTCAACTAATTGCCCAATTGCACAACCTTGAGACGAGCGTGAATACTGGGTCTTGTCTGTCTTCTGAGAATCTTCTGCACCTACTGGTAACTTGTTTGCCATGTAGCAATACAAATATGCTAATAACAGTGATTCTTCTGGTTAGTCACATCGGACTGCCATTATTTTGAACACTACTGCATACAAGCTGTACACTGGCTTCTCTAAAGTCATTTCTATAGTATTGTGAGTAATTGATATGGCCTTTATAAAGTCACATGGCTAGCTATTAAAACAGGTATAGGATCGACAAGAACGAGCAGAATGTACTGTATTTGTGTCCTCCAAGGCACGGTCATGTTTTTAACACAAAAATGGTTTGCCCGTCTAGTGATCTAAACGTCAGCTAAAGCGTTAGCCATGTCACACGCAATACGCCTTGAGTGGCAATGCTCAAACAAGCTGATCCAAAGTTCAAACATCACACCTGCTAGGACACATTTACTGTAGATGTTGTTTGCCCTGAAAAGCCAAAGTGGACACTCACTGGAGATGTGACGGCGTGTAAACAAGTCCAATTAGAGGTCACAGCGGCATTGCAAAGCTTTGTTTTAATGCATCGTCAGTCAACAATATTTAAAGTAGGAGTAAGGAACCACTGAAGTATATATATTGATGAACAAACGTGCTAAACAAGCATTGCACAAAATTGAATAGTGATGAATACAATGAGATATTACCTTACATTACATGACATTACCTTAACACTGCATGAAATCATGAAGTCATCCATGGCATGTCCCACATGATAGAGTAACAAAAATGTTATCCTCCCGTTCCGCGTGGAGGTGGATTAGAAGTAGAAGAAGAAAAAGAAATAAATTGGAGGCTAACTTGTTACCTTGCTGGCTAGCGGCCGTCTCGAGTCCCTGCAGCATGAGTTGCACAATGTGTTGTCGACAAATAATTACAGGAGTGTAAAGGTGACTCTAGGTGTGTTATTTCACAGGGCGGGAACAGGGTTAAAAAACATATTTAGAGTCATAAACAGGTTTTGTATGCTCTAACTACAAACATATTTTATATTAAAATTGAATCCTACATCTCTAAATTCAATTATTGTGGTACGGAACCAATGTACCGCGATAAACGAGGGACAACTATATATATATATACATACATACATGCACTGTACAGCACTTTGTCTCAATCACTGATTGTATGAAAGCGCTTTATAAATAAAGTTGTGTTGAGTTGAGTTTTATGTCTGTCGCAGGTGATCAGGTTGAACCTGCTTGTCATCGGTGAAGAGCACAGGGTACCAGTGGCGTAGTGGCCAATTCTGGTGGTCTATGGCAAATGGCAATCAAGCTCTACAGTGCTGGGCAGTGAGCACAGGGCCCACAACAGGACGTTGGGCCCTCAGGCCAGCCTCATGGAGCTTGTTTGTGATTGTTTGGTCAGAAACATTCACACCAGTGGTCTGCTGGAGGTCATTTTGTAACACTCTGGTAGTGCTCATCCTGGTTCTCCTTGCACAAAGGAGCAGATACCGATTCTGCTGAGGGTTCTCTCTCGCTCCAGCTCTCCTGGAGGAACTACCTGTCTCCTGGAATCTCTTCCATGATCCCGAGACTGTTCTGGGAGACACAACGAACCTTCTTGCAACGGTACGTATTAATGTGCCATCCTGGAGGAGTTGGACGTCCAGGTGCCGCACCATGCTATCAACAGAGATGTTGATCAAAGTCAAATGAAAAACTACAGCAGTAGAAAGTCTGTCAGTAAAAAATCAGCCAAAAGAGGAGTCAGTGGCCTCAAACTGGAAAACCATCCCTGTTTTGGGGTCTGTCTCACTGTTGCCCCTCTGATGCACCTGTTGTTGATTTCAATAACAACAAAGCAGCTGAAACTGATTAACAACCCCCTCTGCTACTTAACTGACCACGTCTATATCCCAGAAGTTTGACTAACAGGTTACCATACTCTGATTAAAAAGTGTTTCTCTAAGATTTTTGAGCTAATTTTAATTGAAATAAAATGGTTATACGGACGATAAAAATGATAGGAACACAGTTAATTTCTTATTTGATTTCTTTTACAAGTGTTAGAAAAACGCATCACTTAAAAAACAATGTTGTTATTATTTAGTTTTAAAGATTATTGAAACAAAAAATACTACAATACATTTGTATTGTAACTACATTGCCTGAATAGGACCACTCTATAACAAGGTGTGAAAAGACAACGTTCTAAGCCGAAGCACGACAACAGACGCATTTAGATGATGTAAGCCTGACATACTGTAGTCATTAATAACAGCCAGCAGGGAAGATGACTCGGGTAACAGGATAAACAAAAGTGAAGACACACTGCCAAACCAGCAAAAACTCTGCACGTGTCTCGCCTTTTGTTTTGTCGAGCAGTGAGTATGCTGCATCCCCCCTCTAAATTCTTTGCCTGGGATGTTCAACAAGTGGCAAAAATCCAACAAACCAGTTCAAACCTGACCTGTGGGTGCTTGGCAAAGAGGAAGCAAGAAAAACTCCCGAAACTCTGCACAAGCCCAGCAACAGGCTTCTACCAATCACAGGGCTGGAACAACAGTGAGGGGAACCAATCTTGTCAGCTTTCTCAACCGCTCGCTCGCTCGCTCACTCTCTTGTTTCTATAAAAAAGAAAAAGAAAAAAAAAAGTTCTGCAGAGGTATGAAGTTCACAGGGCAGCCTAATGAGGTTTGCGAGTTTCAAAAAAGTTGAACATTTTAGCGGTGGATTTGTCAAACACTTTACAGAATGCAGCAAAACCAACATAAGATTGGGTTTCTCCTGCTTCCCTAGTTATTTTTTGCAGACTCTACACACATTTACACCAGAAGATTAACCCTGACCAGTTCATGAATGCCTCCAGCACTCTTGTGCTGTTCATCTCCCCTGGAAAAAACAAATTCGGTTTTCGTTGAAAATGTGCGCCCAAATTTTGCCTCGGTTTTCGTAGAATATTGCACGTCTGACAAACTAGTCTGTGTGCCATGTACTGTATCGTTCTTCAATAGCAAGCGCCCAAACAAAAGTACCCTACCCTGCGTGTTACGGACTCACTGTCCGTGCATATTTAGTACGATGGCTAAATAACCCGCCATGGTGCCAAAGAAAGTTGCGAGTGCCGGCAATTTGATGATTAAGGTGAGTAGTAAATTCAGTAGGCCAGCATGTAAGGAAATTCCGCAACTAGAATAAGCTCCAAGCATCGATCACTTGTTTGTACTCTGTATAAATTCTTTTTTTGTTGATATTTTCGGGTGTCTGGAACAGATTCATTGGAATTACATGATTTTCTTTGGGAAAAATTGCATCGGTTTTTGCATGTTGCGGATTTCGTCTGACCCGAATTCGTCGAATTACAAAAAACAAAGTTCCACTGTACTTATAGAGTAGTCAGAGGACAGCTTGTGGACTGGTTGGACTACTTGGCAGCTGTTGAACTCAGATGGGGGAAAAAAAAGCGTTGCACGTCTCATCATTGGCACCAACGAGTGGCGTTGGGAACGTCAAGTGGAAGTAGGATTTCAAGGTTTATAGTGTGTAAAAAAAAATCCAACAGGCTTGGAAAGGCTGGACTACAATGTGATGACAAAGACGGCTCAAGCCAAAGGGCTAGTTTGCCTCGAGACAAACGTGACACAGAGCGTGACAACGAAAGCGTGACAACGAAAGCGTGACAACGAAAGCGTGACAGAGTCTATAATGAAGGAATTATGAGGCTGTTCAAATCTGACCCTGAAGAGGACGACTTTAGCGATTTACCTTCCCAGGAGGAGGATGAAAAACTTTTCCACTACAGTACTGTTCAACTAGTCATATTACATGCAAGTTTAGCACTCTTTAACTAGACGTACTACACGCACTATTTAGAAAGATGCATTTATTTAATCAAATGTTAAAAAAATCTTTGCGTAAGATCTTTCGGTTTACTAAAAATCACATGTTACGGTGTAGGTACCTGTGGCTTCTAGACCGGTGTGACCTGTATATGTACAAATTTTCACTTTGACGGGTGCAGAAATTCTGGTAGATTAACTAAGCACTGATAATGACTGATAAACTGATAAATACATACCTGATCCAAATCTTAAGACCAGTTGAAAAATTGCCAGAATTCACCTTTTGCACATTTGGATCTTAATGAGGTTTTAAGGAGAGCTACAATATGCAAAAGCAAGAAGGGGGAGTGTGACAAAAAGTCCTTTACTGAAAACAACAATTAAAACTGAAATAGGCTGTTTATCAGCTGATCAAAAGTTTAAGACCATCACTTAAAAAATGACAAAAAACTCTCCAAACCAGAACAAAAAATTTTCTCAGTAGGACTCAGTAATGAATAGCCCCACCGTTCTTGTTAATCACTTCAAAAATTGGTTTGGGCATGCTTGATGCGAGTGTTTCCAGGAAGCTAGTAGGAACATTGCTCCAAGTGATGAACATGGCTTCACGAAGGGCATCAACTGTCTGGAACTGATGGCCGTTTTTATATTACTTAATTATAAATTTTATATTAATTAGTAATTTTAAATTAACTTCCCTTGCCATCCATCCCCAAATGTTCTCTATGGGATGTAAATCAGGGGAACATGCAGGATGGTCCAAAAGAGTGATGTTATTCTCCCTGATGAAGTACTTTGTCAAGCGAGCATTGTGAACTGCAGCGTTGTCCTGTTGAAAAACCCTGCTGTTACCACACAGACGAGGACTCTCAATCATGAGGGATGCCCGCTACAACATCTGCACGTAACAAGACGCTGTTTACACTTTGCCAGGGAGCATCAAACATGGGACATTGAAAGGTGGAAAAAAGTTTTATTCTGATGACAAAAAATGTAACCTTGACAGTCCAGATGGCTTCTAACGTTACTGGCATGACAAGGAGATCCCACCTGGGATGTTTTCTACTCGGCACAGTGGAGGGGGGTCCATCATGATCTGGGGTGCTTTTTCATCCAGTGGAACACTGGAACTTCAGGTGGTGCAGGGTCATCAGACGGCGGCCAGCTACATGCAGATGTTGCAGTGGGCAATAATTGCTGTCTTCTTTACTGGTCAGCATGGTGGTGGTAGTATCAAGGCACGAGTGCTGCCTGTACTTGGGGATCTGTAGTTCATTAAAGGAAATAGGAACTCCAACATGTACCTTGACATTGTAAAGCCAAAACTGGGACACATGGCAATTTTCCAACGTGATCGTCAGGTTGCAAACCTCCAAGATGACAAGTGCCGTGCCGTGATGGAGATGCCAAGCCTGGTAGTCCCAATTGAGCCCCTGTGGAGCATCTTCAAGCGGAAGAAAGTTGGAAGAGCGCAAGGTGTGAAACTACTCTACTTAGACTACGCTAAAGTACAGTATATCCTACTTTCACTATGAGATGAATAAGGTATCTATCCATCTATTGTCCCCTAAGAAGGTATAGTGCAGCCTTTTTGTTATCTATATATTTGTTTGAATTTTTTTTTTTTATTACAAACCCATCAAGAAAAGTTCCTCAGTTTATGTGAACTTTTTTAAAAACTGCCAAGGTGCAATGTATATTAAATTGGGCTATGTTTTATTTCAATGTTAGTATGTGAGGGGGCAAAATGGCACTTTTGATAGTAAAGGTTGCCAACCCCTGATATAGTGTAATGAGATGTTTGCTGCAATGTGAGGGGTGTTCTCACTTTTGTGAGACTGTCAGTGGGAGAAAATGCAGTGTTGCCATTTGGGTGACACTTTTGTAACCCTCCCAACCACCGTTGATTCGTGTGTTTTCTGGCACGCTATCCCTGCTGCCAATTCCAGTGAGTCCTAGGCCAGTATGCAGCAACACCGGGAGGAAGCGGCGTTCCCAAGTTTCCACGAAATGCAGAGGAACTTCAGAGACCTCAGGGAGGACATAGAAAAGAGAGGAGTGTGTGTGTGGGTGGGAAACCGGCTTTCCTTTATGCCTTTATACACACAGGCGTCAACCTGCATAGCTGATTTCCCAAATAATCGAAACATGCAGAGTGCCACAATCACGGGGGAAAGGCGTTGGCCTGCAAGCTCTGTGTGCACGTGAGGAAGAGCGAGTTCCCGGGGATGTTATTCCAACAGAGGCAGGGCAGCTGTCACAATACGACAGAATCCGGGAGAAAAGAAAAGCAGAAAATACCAGCACCATGTCTGGCTATGTTTAGCCCCAAATATCAGGCTCCTTTGTGAAGTGGATCAATGAAGAAACCCCCAAAGCTCTCGCAAATCTAGGTCAAGCTTATCTCTGCTACGTTCAGAAACACGAGGCATACAAAGCCGACCTCATATCAGCAAAAGGGTCTCGGGACAAGCCCAACAGAAACAGGCTCATTCTGACGCTGGCGTGCAACTCCGGGCATGAGCAGCTGTTTTTCCCTTTCCCTGCTCTCGCTTGGCTCTGCTGACTCGTCAAAAATGACTCATGTCCACAAGGAAAGGTGCCAAAATGTTGTTGATCACCCGATGATTATGCACGGGCACCGTCCGCCCACCCCCCCACGCACAGAAAGGCGGCAGTCCTTAACCGTTTCATGAATCAGCACGCAAAACCGGTGATCAAAACGCTCTGCGATATGCAACAAGGCGATGAATAAGCAACAGAAGAATGGCTCATTTAAAACTGGAAGCCTAGGTGCTCAGACAAGTTGTCTTATATGTTGCCAGATTGTTAGATCTGTCATATTATCATATTTTTCAATACATCTCAGAGGTGTCGCAGTAGTGTATTGGACATGTGTTGCCCAGAGTCTCAACTTCAAGCTGGAATTGAGACCATTTAAAAGTGCTTTTGGAAAGCCCTGCAGGGCCCTGCATGTTGTTTATGGGTGTCTGTAGATTTAAAAGAGTCACTGACGTGACTGATCAACTTTGCTTAAATACTGTATGTCACATATTGTTTTGTAGTTTTGTTTCTTTCTTGAAGGCCAGCAATAAATTGGCAAAAAAAATGACATTTATAGTTCATGGCCCCAGCCATGACGAACTTGTTGTCGCTGCAGCAGAGCGCAATTTCTGCAAGTGACATCAGCAGGGTAACACCCTCAGCTACACAAACACAGCGGTGTACGAGACAGAGAATGTTTGTAGTGATAATAGCCAAGGCTTGAGCAATGTGTCAATAGTTTCCGAGGAGAAAACACGGGCGAAACATTTGAAGATGAAACAGAGAACTTGCGAGACATGGATTTTAGCCTTAAGATATGAGATGAAGATTGGTTGCCTTCAAAACACAGAATGCTAAGTATAAATTACTCTCAAGTTGCTTATTCTTCAATTGTTTTAAATCGGCTGCTTAGTGAGCTTAAATGGCTTTTTTATTGTGTATTTTGCCACATATTACCATGAAAACATGTTTAGATAACATGTATAATGCTATGCAGCCTTGTCGCTATGATGGAATAGTGTTTAGAAGACATGTAGCAAGACAGGACTTACTCTGTCCTATGGCAACTTTCCTGTTTTTTTTGTCGGGAATAGCGTCCTCTTTTAAAAATGCAATTGTACCGTACTTTCTGGCCAAATGCTTGTTGTGAAGGTGTTCCTTCATAGCAGTCATCAGTGAAATGTTTATTGCAAAAAACAGAACTTCATTTGTCTCTCGTTTTCTGTACTTCCTTTGTCCATTGTAGTCTTAAACCTTCCTCTTTTGGAAAACTGTGATACCGTGAACATCCAGCAGCAACACAACCTTTTGGCACGACTGCTACTTTGATGAAAATATACCAAACCAGGTCGACAATCTACCTCGAGAAGTGTTTGTTTACTCTGCTTTAGCTCAGAGGTGTTAATCTGCTCATGTCACGCTTTGCTGCTACAAGTGCGTGATGGCTGGCGCCGTTAAGCATGAATCAAATTTTTGCAAATTTACCGTTTGCTTTGAAGAAACAAACATAATTCCAAACAACACATTGAAGCAAAGCTGATAAATCATGTCAGTAATTCTTTACTGCTAAAGAGCAGTGTTTGTTCTTGAAGAAGTGCTGCATATGCTGTAACTCAGCTTTAAGATGCGTAGCAAAGCCTGTTTTTTTTTATTTCTTGGAGTTTTAACCTCAGATACAAGATATTCAATCAGTCAACTATTGACATGAAATGACACGATGACATAATATTTAAAAAACAACATTTATAATACTGTTGTTCTAACATCAAAATCATAAATGTCTTATCATCATATAAGAATGAACTTGCTTGAGGGTCACTCCTTATATAACAGAGGAGATGACATTCCGGAGAGCACTGATCCAGAATGAAGAGTACCAGCTTAAAACCACAACAGACCCAGATAAAGTCTGACGTAACACATCAGGAAAGACTAGAAGCCTTCATATTTACTCTTCCACACCTTCTCTTCTCATGCATCATCCTTTGACAATATCTAACATTTCAGAAACCCTTTCAATAAGAAATAAAACATAAAAGTAGTCAATGTAGAGCTTGAAGACATATTGTAATACAAATGCATGTACAAATGTGTCTTCACTTTTGAGAGATACTGTATATCCATACACCCAGCGGAGTGCCACATACTGGAACACGAAAAGGATACAAAGGCCATGTTGATATTTTGTAAAGCAACACATGTAGACGTGCATGTAGAAGTTACAGATCTTTCAAGAAAAAAAACTGCATCTCGGCTTTGTCATATACAGTGGTGTGAAAATGCAAAGCTACATGGCCCTGTGTGAAAAAGTGATTTTAGCCTAAAGCTAATAAGTGGTTAGGCCTCCCTTAGCAGCAACAACTGCAATCAAGTGTTTGCCATAACTTGCATTGAGTCTCTTACAACGAGGAATGTGGAGGAACTTTGCAGAATTGTTGTCATTCAGCCACACTGGAGGCTTTTCCAGCATGAAGCACCTTTTTAAGGTCATGCCACAGCATCCCAATAGGATGCAGGTCAGGACTTCGACTAGGCACCTCTAAAGTCTTCATTTGGTTTTTCTTCAGCCATTTAGAGGTAGACATGTTGGTGTGTTTTGGATCATTGTCCTGCTGCAGAACCCGAGCTGGTTTCAGCTGGATGTCACCAACAGATGGCCGGACATTCTCCTTCAGGATTTTTTGGTCGACAGCAGAATTCATGGTTCCGTTTATCACAACAAGTCTTCCATAACCAGCCCCAGACCATCACACTACTACCACCGTATTTTACTGTTGGTATGATGCTCTTCTTCTGAAACGCGGCATTACTTCCATGCCAGATGTAATCCTTCCAAAAAGTTCAACTTTTGTCTCATCAGACCAAAGTATTTTCCCAAGGTCTTGGGGGTCATCAAGATGTTTTCTGCCCTAATTATCTTAATGTTTCTTTTGTTCAGCAGTGGTTTTGGTCTTAGAACTCTGCCAAGCAGGCAGTTTTACCCAGTGTCTTTCTTATGGTGGAGTCATGAACACTGACCTTAACTGAGACCTGCAGTTCTGTGGATGTTGTTGTGTGATCTCTTGGTTGAGTTGTTGCTGCACTCCTGGGAAGGTTCACTGCCATTCCATGTTTTAGCCATTTGTGGATCATGGCTGTGGTTTGCTGGAGTCCCAAAGCTTTAGAAATGGCTTTTTAACATTTTCCACACTGATAGATTTCAATTAATCTCACTTATGTTTTAACGGGTGGGGGGCAATCACTTTTTCTCACAGGGCAATGTAGGTCTGGATTTTTTCTCCCTTATTAACAAAAAGTTTCATTTAAAAACTGCATTTTGTGCTCAGTTGTGTTGTCGTTGACTAATATTTACATTTGTCTGAAGATGTGAATCATTTAAGTGTGACAAAATAAGAAAGTAACAATAAAATAAAATATCAGGGACGGAACAACAAAAGTGTTTTATTACTATGAACTTATCTGTCTATCTTCGAATTTAAAATTCTAATTGCTTTTTGCTTGTACACTTTCTTCACATAATTATGACTTTATTCCCATAATATTGTAATAATATTATATAATAAATAATATTTAAAAAAAATGTTACGCATACTTTTTCCATAACCTAACTTTTAAACTTTTTTGTTGTTTTTCATATAATAACTTTATAATAATACTAATGCTATTTTTCTTTTTCAACATTATGCTACTAATATTAATTTATTTTTTCCTCATAATTTCTCCTAAAATGATGACTTATTTTGACTTTGTTGGAAAATTACTTCTGAATTAAAAAAAAATTTCTGTTGCTGTTCTTGTTTTCTTGTTATACGTCTAGAATGTGCTGTGGGCCGATTAAAAAAAAAAAAAGCTGCGGGCCGAAAATGGCCTTCAAGCCACACTTTGGACACTCCTGGTGTATATTTTGAACCTACATTGGGAGGTACACTTACCAGCCACAACATTACAATACAAGGCATCCTGTTGGAGATTTTGGGTGGTGGTGGGTGAGGAAGTGATATGGCCTAGTCGCTGCCCAAATGGTCTGATTTCATCATTAAAAGGCAATGAGCTGCCTTGCTAAAGGCAGGACAAAAAGGTTCTGACAGGACCTCATTGAAGTGTGACGTCAAGCGGCGGCCGGCCCATTAATTTTTCATCTTTTATGATGAGCGTGGTTAGATGGAAACTCGATCTGCCCCGTCCTCCTCGCTCATCACCACCGTTGTTGTTTGCGATGTGTAACATTTCCACCGACGGTGACACCCGCTGGTTTTCCTCAATGAAGCTCCAGCTGTTGACATAGCCTTCACTCTCCACCCTTATGTGGCAGTCTCCCGCATAAATACATGCTTTGCATGCAATCACGGCTACTGATGACAGTTCTGGATGATGCAGTGCGGACAATATGGGTCAATGTTCCATGCCGGTAGTGCCTTTTTCATTTTTAGCAACACAAGCGGTCCTTGCGCAACGCGCATGCAGTATGCACGCATTACCACACATTCCCTGGCATCTCTTGGTCATTTATACATTTGGCGAACCACTTAGGTGTGCTCGAACCACAGACAAGACAGCGTCCATGGCCTGAGCCACCCGCAGCGGACTGGCGGTGCGCAGCAAGTGGACGCACAAACACAAATACACGCGCTGCGGTCGTCCGGAGGCTGCACGCCAACAGAGTTCCTCAAATATGACAACACGAGCTCATCACATGAGATCCCGGGCTGGAAAATGCTTAGCTGGACACAATATCTTCCTGCACGCATCACTAGGGCACATGTCCCACCAAGCCAACTATTATCGTTTGAAAATCTTAAACATGCCGTTGTGATGTACAGACAGTACGCCTATTGCTATTTTTGAACAGTTTCACAGGGAAATTCGGCAAACAGTTTATTTATATACAGTTTGGTGACCTTTATAAACTTCCAGTGGACCTTATAACCCTGACAGCAGAGTGTGTGTCGTGTGTGTGTGTGTGTCCTCTGTTTAATGCAACAGGTAGTGTCAGATATATTTGCACTGTGGTTAATCTATTACAAACCCGCAGGACCAAGACAAGAACACCCCCGGCATTACAGCAGCGGTTTCGCTTGATGCCGCGTAAACGAGCAAGAGCGTGAGGTGGTTATTCAAAATCTTCACATAAAAGTGAATTTTAAACAAAAAAAACAACACATCTTTCCTCAGGTTTTGCTACACGTCTTAAAAAAAACCTGAAGCTCTGCCATTGGCAATAACGCGACAGGCCCACAGAACAGCGTGCGCTGCAATACGGGACCTTTAATACAGTGAACACTAAGAGGAAGTCTGTTTTGCACTGACATCATGGTGGATAAAACCTTGATTCAGCAATCCCTGCTAAGTAGCCACTGAGTCAGCATCCCTCGGAAGTGACTGTGAATATCGATGCACGCACTTGGCAAAAAGGAAGGAAAGAAACAAAAACAGCACAGCGGAACCTCCAACGTCTAACGTCACGGATTTGTAATCTGTGGGGAAATATGGCGAAAAAGCTGCAAGAAAGCCCGTAAGGATTTGTTCCATAAGTTTTTAACTTGAACATTACAGAAAGCACAGAGTTAAAAGTAACATTCAAAAGATAAAAGTTTCTCGTACCTTTTGGTCCATCCATCCAATTTCTTGCCGACGCCAGCTGTTCTTCCGATATTTTCCCGATCGGGTACCAAAACTTGAATATTACCAGATAACGTGATAGCCTCCCCAGGTAAACTTCCCTCCTTTAATCAAAACAGTCAGGTAGGTCATGCGGCACCAGAAGTTGCATTAACGGGAAGAAGCATTTTATTTATCGTTGTTAGCCTCAGTATAACAACATTATTCAAAATGAATGTTAATTAATTCAATATTAATTAAATAATATATTAAAAATCATCAATTCAGATGATTTACCCGAGTAAAGTTAAACAACTTGTTTACACCAGGCTCCGTCTTTTATTTTGTATTTGTTTATTTATTTGGTGATTGAGAATTTTTCACACAACTTGGTTACACTAGTGTCCTTGTCTATCCTATTTTGTGTAAAAGTGTGTTTTGTATGTTTTTTCCTGCCGTCCCTGATTTTGCATTTCTTGTAATTACGCGCCCTTGCTTCTTGTTTGTAGCTCGCTATTTAGTTCAGGTGTGCACGCTCTTAGTTGATGGAGCATTGTGGATTGTCGTTTCTTTGCCATTAAGTCTTTTGTTGCCTGCTCTGTACTGGTTACTTGTTCCTGCCGCTGCAGAGCAGCCAATGATTAATTAATTACCCGCTTACCTAAACAGTTTGGCGCCCTGCTCTCCAAATCCCCAGGGTCGTCACCACAACAACACTACGCCGAGAAGAAAACCTAACACCCAGGGTAAATTGAGTTTGAGACCCCTGATTTAGAGTGTCCAATCTAACACATTTCCAACACCAATGTCTCTTGGAGATCAATAAAAGTATTTATCAATCTGTGTATCTGTTGCCTATTTTTGGACAGGAAACAAGAGTACCCGGAGAAAACGCACGCATGCACCAGGAGAACATGCTGACGGGGACATCAACCCGGATCTCTTGACTGTGTGGCCAACATTTTTGCTTTTAGTCTCATCATACAGCAGTCAACTTATTTTCTACACTTTCATGGCAGTTAATGTAAAAAAGTGAAGTGGTACTCCCTCTTTGCTTCCGTTTTCACCATGCGTCCCTACAACACAGAGTAATTGTGTTTTATTTTAGTTTTATTTAGTCTGTTATACAGTGCATGGATGAACTTATTTTCTACACTTTCATGGCAGTTAATGTAAAAAAGTGAAGTGGTACTCCCTCTTTGCTTCCGTTTTCACCATGCGTCACTACAACACAGAGTAATTGTGTTTTACTTTAGTTTTATTTAGTCTGTTATACAGTTATTTTTACACTTGTATGACAGTTAACCGTGATAAAAAGCGCGATAGTCGTCCCTCACTATATTGCAAGTTTTGAAAAATTCATTAATCAAAGAATAATTGCAGTTTCGTGGTAGAATATGGTCTATTTTTGTCAAAACGTATTGAAATACAGGTCACTACAACACATTGAGACATTTCCTTACGTCCCATTACCTTAACACTGCATGAAGTCATATCGTCAACCATGGCATGTCCAACATGATAGAGTGAAAAAAAAAAGTGATTCTCCCCTACTGTGTGGAAGTGATAAGTGTTTGACCTCTTACGTTTGGAAGAAATACATTTGAAGATATCTTGTCCCCGCAGGGTAGGAGTTGAGCAATGTGGTGTAAACAAATACGAACAGGCATGTAAAGGTGACTGTAGGTGTGCTATTTCATGTCTACATATTTAGAACGTCATTAAAAAATCCCAGCTCCTGTGTCATGACAATGCCGAATAATTGTGTTGTCTTTTAGTTGTATTTAGTATTATTATCTAGGGATTTGCTTTGCACTTGGGTGGAGGGTAAATGCACAATAAAAGGTTGTATGGTGGCCCCGGTTTGGCTCTGGAACAGATAATTCCATTATCGGTTGTGGGCTAATAACGCCGCTAAAGAGGAGAAGTGACATGCAACACTATGGCACAGGTGATGGGTAGGGGCGGGTTGTGGAGGTTAGGGAGGGCACTGTCGGTGAATGAAAAGACAGCCGGTGGAAACAGTAACGAGAGAAGAGTGATAAAAGGTGGGAGGACGGAGAGAGCGAGGATTATTTGAGCAGTGTTGCGCAGGGAGAAAGCGCCTGCTGCCTTATCATGGATAAGTAAACAGCCAGCGCCGTCTCGAGTGACATCACCGTCCCAGAGAATCAATAACCAGCCACTTCCTGCACTGTGGGGAAAATCAATGACTCTGTACACTAGATTACCTTTTTGGGCCCACTCACCTGAGAGCACACACACACACACACACACACAAGTAATACAGAACATGAAGTATTTGAGCGGCTCCACTGGGGCTGAGTCAGCTCATTATGGAATTAGTGGCGGCTGCCGCTTGTTGTGGGCCCACTGTTTAAGTCGAAAAAGGAATACTAATTTACTAAACCATTGCTCAACCAAAATAATAAGACCCTGTGGCAAAACTCCCTCATGTTCAGCATTCATGGCCATGACTACAACTCTTGCAATGTATCCAAGAGGGTAAACACACGAGAGCTCATGAACAATGAAGCTTTTCTCCATAAAAAAACATGCATGTGATCCTGTTCAGATAGCTTGGACTCGGGTACTAAAAATGATGGCTGCACTGAAGGCTGACATGCATTTTTGTTGTTGTGTTGATAACGCATCACATATTTGGTACTGCAAAGGCATCCCATGAACCGAATGTAGTGTCTCTTACAAAAAAAGAAAAAGAGGAATACATATAAAAGGACGTGAGCTGGGATAGGTTCCAGCTTACCCATAACCCTACAGAGGACAACTAGTATACAAAATGGATGGATGGATAGATTTTTTTATTTTTTATTATACGGGGTGATTGAAAAGTAACTCTCAATTTTGAAGTATATTTATTTCTGAAATACAATTCTTACAAGAAATGAATATGATAAGAAAGTATATATGGAGTTTTATTTCAAATTCAATATAGGCGACAGCATTTGCCGCCTGGGAACAACCTGTCGGATGGAAGACATAAATTCTCGTATAAGTTCCAAACAATATAGCCGGTTTCAAAAAGAAAACCAAAGCATAGACAAAATTTCCATACATCATGAAACATACACAAAAAATAGAAAAATATTACAATTACAGTAATAAATGAAAGGTGTTTTAAAATAGGGACTAAGTTTTCAATCACCCAGTGTTATTATTATTACTAATATTATTATTATGTATGGATAGAAAAAACATGTATTAGATTTTTACATTGCCTGTTCTATAATTCAAGTTTTTATGCACCGTAATTAAAAAAAAAAAAAGAAATGTGAAAAAAAAAGAATGGGACAATGGACTAAAAAAATGTTCTTTTAAAATGCATCTCCTAATAAATTTCTTATACATTGCATACACATAATAGTAGTAGTAAAATTAATAGTGAAAAATTCCGAATTTATCAAAAATATATAATCGAAGTCATTTAAGAATATTAATAATATAACTTTTATAGTTTTACAACGAGCAACTTAACAGCATTAGGTCCTGCCCCAAGACCCAAACGACAGTCATTTATTCTTTCTATGACAGTTGCATTGTTTGCGTATGGAATTGGACAGAGGCCACAGAGCAACATGACGTCTACATGTCAACAGATGCAGAGGCCTACAAGGGTCTATAATGGACCAGGGGAGGAGCTCTAGGAGGTTTGTATGGGATCCACATATAATATTTGTCTTGAACCAATCTTCACAGCAGCTCTTCAGATCCTTTAATAAAAACACACCAAGCCTGCGCTAACGCTCCTGCTGAGCTAGGGTGCGTTCTCTGCGGGACTCCCACAGGAAGGCTTCGCACAATACTTGGCTCTCCTTCAGGTGGACGCACAACTTCACAGCCCCAGGAAGAAAGGCAAGTGCACAATTCCTCATAGGAGGAACACACACACTCACAAGAGTTGTCTCAGGCAGACAATGGACGGTGGAACTGTGCCATAAAGGAAGGCTGTTGTCCAGTCACTGGGCAACTGGGGCAGCAGATGGTCATCTTCCCTTCCACTTACATCAGCTGGGGAAGAGGGCGGAGGGCGCAGTTGGTAGACGACAGAGCTCCAACTTTCACTGAATACACGGCAATGACTCAGCCATAACCCGTGAAACCAATGAGCTGGACCAGGGAGGGCAAACTTTTTGACTTGCGGGCCACGTTGGATTAAAAAAAATATGGCAGAGGGGCCGTCTATATAGGTGGTCATCAAACAGAAACACATATTTGCTCACGGTGCAAGGAAACACACATACAAAACACATTCACAACGGGTTAACGCATCACATGAATAAACTATTTAAAAAAAGATAATGGGTGATAAAGAACAACTAAGCACTGAACATTACACAAAACTTAAATCTGTTAATTACAAATGTCTGCAAGGCATGTTGGGTAGTCCCGCGGCAACGGCATGAACTATAACAACTAAAACATTGGATATCAAAACCTCCTCAACTTATTTTGGATCAAGCAACAATACATCAAACACGGCAAAGTTTTGGGGAAAAAAGTATCAAAAGCTACCCAGCATGCCTTGAGGTAGAAACACATAGGTGTTTTTTGTCATGGGTAGTGTGTGCAGATATTTATTTGTATGCCCACATGGCACAGAAGGTAGGTTACTTTGAGTGTTGTGTGTTGACGTGTTGTGTTTTTGGATCACTTTTTCATTCTAGCTAAAGTTTGCATATGACTATTTTGGCAATTCATGTTTGCCACAATAGCACTGCAAGTCATGCTATGATGGTAAAGGTTTAAATAAAAGGAATTTGGAAATGCTCGGTGGGGCAAACTAAGATGCCTGGTGGGCCTGATGTGGCACGCGGGACGTAGTTTGCCCACCCCTGAGCAAGACACTGATCCTCCAGGAAGGAACAAGATTGGAGCATGTCTCCTGTTCACCAGCGGTCCAAACCAAAGCCACTATAGCCAACCCAGGCACGATTAAACACGGCAGAAACATGCATGCCATGGTTTCATATCCTGTTGACCCATCTTCAATGGAGAACATGCGGGGGACGAAAACTAACCTCTACACAAACATAACCATAATCATTTTGTAACGTTCATTCATTCATTCATTTTCTTTACCGCTTATCCTCATTAGGGTCACAGGGATGCTGGAGCCTATCCCAGCTGGCTTTGGGCGAGAGGCGGGGTACACCCTGGACTGGTTGCCAGTCAATCACAGGGCACATATAGACAAACAACCAGTCACACTCACATTCATACCAATGGACAATTTTTAAAGTCGCCAATTAACCTAACATGCATGTTTTGGGAATGTGGGAGGAAAGCGGAGTACCCGGAGAAAACCCACGCACGCACGGGGAGAACATGCAAACTCCACACAGAGATGCCCAACGGAGATTTGATCTCCTGACTGTGTGGCCAATGTGCTAACCATTCAGCCACCGTGCGGCCCATTTTGTAACGTTTCAACCCAAATACATTTCTACTGTGGCGCTGCTGGGATGAACGAAGAGGAAGTGGTGTCAGTTACCTGAGCTGAGTAGCTGATTCTGAACAAAAGATGAAGGTGTTCTAGCGCATATTTAGTCCATGAAGTATACACACAGCACTACATATTTCTCCACTGTTTTGACATTCGAGCCTTCCTTGCATTCTTACAGCAATCACCACTGACCTGTACAGTTATTAAAACATTCCTCACGGTCACAAAAGTGTAAAAAGAAGTTAACCACAGAGAAATAATTATGTAAATACAAATAATCTGTTCCAAAGTCAAAGTGCCCCCATCATAAAACTTCTGAAACATTGACCGTGCAATCAATAAAGTAGCATTTGAATGTGTATGTGTAAAATTGTATAAAGAAGTTAACCACTGAGAAACACAATCAAACTGTACCCATAATAAAAAACCACGGAGAAATAATCAGGCAAAGAGAAATAATCTCTTCTAAAGTCAAAGTGTCCCCATCATTAAACCTTTAAAACATCAACAGCACAGTTAACACGGTCACATTTTGACATTCATGACTTTCATGCAAGCGTAAAAAGAAATCAACCACTGGGATGAGTGAGACATGGAAACATTGCGTTCAACGACAAATGACCGAGGGCTACTGGGAAAGATGATTTCCATCACAGATGTGCACCATTTTGTCCTATCCTTACTGGTCACACAAGTGTTAAAACAGGCGTACAAATAATCTGCTCTAAACGCAAACTGTCCGCATCATTTAACTTTTAAAGCATTGCCTGCACAGTCAATAAAGAAACATTTTAACACTTGTGTCATACAAGCGTAAAAAGACGTTAACCACAGTTTATAATGTGTAAAATGTAAAAAAAAATCCTTCTCAGTTTTTAATTTGCAGAATATATTCTTCTTCTCCTCTTGCAACATTGTTTTTGCTAATAATTATTTTGGAGGGAAATCAGAGAGGCAGAAAAAAACAATCTACAGAAAAAGGTAAACATACCAAGTGAATTTGCTCGCTAAATAGGTCTTGTGCGACTTTGGCAGCATTTTTACACACATAAACTTACAGAATCTCCCATGAAATTGCAGCTGAAGCGGTATCGGCCAGGAGATGGGCCTACAAGCTGCATGCACACAAAAAGACGTAAAGTGCACAAAACAGCTTTGGATGAAAGGATCCGTCGTGTATGCAGCAGCGGGCCTCCGTCATCAAAACATGTTTGTGGGAGATCCAGTCATGTCAGCTGACATTTGTGCTGAAGACGCTTTGGCAGACGTGGACATATGGATGTCCTCAAAGTTTTATAATCACTGAATAAATGGCCAATGACGTACAGTTAGTTGCTAAATACGTTTTGCTTGACGGCGGCCATGTTTTTCAAGCAATCTTGTTCATTTTTTACAAATACAGATTTGAATACCTTTAGCACTAATTATTACAACAGAGTTGGTTTGGTTTGGTAAGCTCATTGACCCTTGACCTACATACACAGGTGAAGCCAATCATAAGAAAGGGTATTTAAGGTGGCCAATTGCAAGTTGTTCTCCTCTTTGCATCTTCTTTGAAGTGTGGCAAGATGGAAGCCTCACAACAACTGTCAAATGACCTGAAAACAAGGAATGTTCAACATCATGGTTTGGGGGAAGGATACAAAAAGCTAGCTAGGAGATTCTTTTTTTTTGTTGTCCAGCATCATAACAGCTGAATGGGAGTCAAGCTGCCTTTAAATGCTGAGCAAAAAAAAATAGCATATATATGTATACACACATACATACATATTTACTAATAATGATAAACATACAAGAAAAACAAGAAAAGAAACAGAACCTCTTGAACAATGACCATCCAGATGACACGTGCAACAAATCTACATTAAATCAACAATAATCTGCAGTGACAGGATAACTGCATCAGAGTGAAACAGAGAATGAGGAGATGTTCGTGGTGAACACAGCCATGCATCCCAAACCACACTCCCTCCAAAAGCAAGGGTCCGACTAGGAAGACACCGGAGCACGGCCCTCCAGCAGGCTCCCTACAGAGGGGAAGGCCCGACCCCGCCACTCCAAGAGGCAACCGCGAGTCCACTCCGAAGAGGTGCAAGGGAGACCCGGCCGGACGCCACTCGGCAGCCGAGCAAGGGCCACAGGGGGGGCCTGGGCGCCAACCGCCGGAACACCCGCTGGGGGCCGGCCAGCTTCGGGCAAGCAGGACAACCGCCCCCGAGCCCAGAAGCCACCCAGAAGCGGCCATATTCAACACCCCGGGAGCTCCAGGCCGCCCCAGACACAACTGCCACGGGCCATCGCCTTCCCCGACGACAGAGACAGGCGCCCGGAGAGGGTCCATTGGTTTACACCCCTTCCCCCCCCAACAGTGCCCTGTCCACCCCACCAGTACCCACCAAACCCTGTTCCCCCACTCACACATGCCAACACGCATACACCCACACACCTACATTTTCACACATGCACCTGGATGTGCCACCCTCCAAATGCAGCGAGCAGCACCACCGCGAGCTCCCTCGAGACACGGGGCCAGGGCTAGGAGACTCCAGCGGTCAGAGAAACACAGCGAGGTAATGAACGCCACAAGCGCAGTTCTGGTTAAGGCCCGGGATGGCAGACCAAGAACAATCTCAGACAAGCAGAGGCGAAGGATGGTGAGAACAGTCAAACTCAACCCACAGACCACCTCCGAAAACCTAAAACATGATCTTGCTGCAGATGGCATCACTGTACATCAGTCAACTATTCAGCACACTTTGCACAAGGTTTGCAGTTTTGTAAAGAAGAATGGGCAAAGACACTGTCAACCAGAATCCAGACCCTCATTGGAAGTGTTGTTATTTTTTGCAAAAAAAAATTCATTCTGCAGTTTTTTTTCCTCACCAGAAGAAGTCATAAATCCCGTCAAATATTGCCCTCCGGAGTCTTCTGTCAATCTGCTTATATCAACCAATACTTCTCCATTTTAGCTAGTTTTTGTCAATGGGACAGTGAGGTAAGGAACGTCGCCAAATCGGGATTGGCAACGGAGCCCGCTTACGCATGAGCTAAATCGTGAAGGAGACATCTCGGTTTCCGCACGGGCGTGCAAAGTTGGCCAAAAACATGGAAAACGATCGCTGCCAAAAATGCCATCGCTTGTTCATATTACGCAAGAGTGTTTCTGCTGGGGTTTAGTAAAAATGCAGTATTTTTTTAATTACATTGTGTAAAAACTTTTTTGTAAAAAAAACAAAACAAAACATTTTTTTGGTTAAAAATAATTTTTGCAAAGTTTTTTGTACAAAAAAAAGGCAATATCAAATGGTAAAAATGTAATTCAAGACGGGCCGCACGGTGGCCGAGGGGTTTGTATGTTGGCAGTCATTCAGAAGATTTGGAAGATCTGGGTTTGAATCTTCGTTGGGCATCTCTGTGTGGGCTTCACTGTTTGCTTCACTGGCGACTCCAAATTGTCCATAGGTATGAGTGTGAATGATGGTTTGTCTAAATGGGCCATGCCACTGCCATTGGCTGTTAGCTGGGATAGGCTCCAGCATACACCCGTGACCCTAGGGAGGATAAGCGACACAGAAAATGGATGTATATTTCTGGACAAAAATTTGTGTTGTTATTAGTGTCAACATTTCCGCTTCTTGTCTTCACACTTTGCTCTGTTTTTCCCAACTCTTGTTGTTTTTTCTGTTTGTTGTTCAATTCTATTTCTACAAAGTGCCGCGGGGGGTCAATAAAAAAGACCTTGCACATCCCTGAGCTAATGCATAGCTAATGCATGCATAGTAAAAACAAGCACTAGGCATTGCTCTTTCTCTCCCTAACAGCATTTCTAAGAACATTTGTCTGGATTCCTAAAAAGCTCAGGGGCGTTAGTCCGCCTCTCAGCGCTCAACTATTTCAACAGACGTGAAAAACAGTATCGAGTGCCAAGCCTTGTGAGCACATACAAAAAAAAACTGATGTCATGCATAGAAGGTCTAAAGAAAAACACTACAGGCCACATCCCAGCTTTAGTTCCCCCTCCCACCATCAATTAACCCCCACAACCACTCCACAAAGTCCCTTTTGCACAAACACGGCCCTGAACAACATGTCTTCAGACGGAGGGAGGGTGTGGGAAGGAGGGGCAACCTATACAGGACGCCATGTTTTTCTCCCTATGGAGCTCAACTTTGATAAATAAGGTGGAGCTCCCACCCCCCACCCTGCAAAGCAACAGATGCTACGGCTCAAACTCCAGCAAGTATGTCAGCTGTTTGAGGGAAAAAAAAGGGTAAAGGCTTTCCGTGGCTGCTCGCCATAACAGTGCATAGACGCGCAGTATGAACGGACAGCAGACTGTGGAAAAACAACCCCGCCACCCCCCACCCGGGCTTCACTCCTTCGTCCATACGGCTTGCCAGTCGGCCCCCCCCTGCGGTGAAGCAACTATACAACTATACACTGTAGCTCTGTACTCGCCCGATGTAAAAGGCGCCACACGACATACAACAACATCACGTTAGTGACCGGCTGGAAAGAAAACCTGCAATGTCTCGGCCCTTCATGTCATGAGTTTGAGACCCCTGCATTAAAGGGGACATATTGTACTCCTTTGGTGGTGCAAGTCGAGTCAAGTCCAAAGTCAGAGGCATGACATTTTCGAGTCCTTACAAGTCATAAGCACTGTTGAGTGTTTGCCATTGACACTATCAATCGATACAATTTTACAACGACAATGAATGCATTTTCTATGCTTACCCTCACTAGGGTCGCGGGGCTATGCTGGAGCCTATCCCAGCTGACATCTTTCCTAAATTGCACTGTGATGAGAGTGCTGACAAGGCGTTCATGACTTAGTCAGTGCAATGCAGTTCAACAGCAACATCTACATGTTTCATGATTTCAAATTTTGACTCGAGTCTAACACAAACGACTATCAAACGTGACGGGCAGATAGTGAGCAGAGCTCTGGCCTTGTTTTGAGACCTGTTAACGCCACCAAAAGCAGTTCAAAATCAAATGTAAACGCGTAAGGGAAATAGGGATAGATTTGTTTGTGTTTGGTGCTCTAGGGACACATAATACTGTTGGAACATCGTTAAATGAGACCTGTAAGAAGGGCTTGCATGGAAACACTACGCTGCATTATAAGCACACGTGACGTCCCTTACTCATCCACGAGCAGACTTTTTACATCCATCCATCCATCCATCCATTTTCCACCGCTTATCCGGGTCCGGGTCGCGGGGGCAGCAGCTTCAGTAGGGAAGTCCAGACTTCCCGGTCTCAAGGGACCTCTTCCAGCTCAACCGGGAGCACACCAAGGCGTTCCCAGGCCAGCTGTGAGACATAGTCTCTCCAGCGTGTCCCAGGTCTTCCCGGGGGCCTTCTCCCGACCGGGCATGCCCGAAACACCTCACCAGGGAGGTGTTACGGTGAGGCATCCGGACTAGATGCCCGAGCCACCTCAACTGGCTCCTCTCGATGTGAAGGAGCAGCAGCTCTACTCTGAGCTCCTCCCGGATGGCCGAGCTCCTCACCCTACAGACTTTTTACAGACTTCCGTAAATATGCTGCCCATGTATACAAGGTGCTAGGGATGTGATAGACGATTCGAATCTAGAGAAATAGGCTACAATGCGATTTAAAAAAACAATACATTTTAAAAACAGAACGGTTCGATTCTCTTCATGGTAAAGTACACTTAAAAAAACATGCTTGTTTCTTTTCACTTTCTTTTATTGCGACTTAATATAAGTTTCTCATATATTATTGAGTGTGGAGACACATCATTCTTATTCCAAAATGTGTAAACAATAAATATTGGTGTGGTTCTTGAGGGCCCTGGAACCAATTAATGGCATTGAGGTTATTTCTTATGGGGAAAGTGGTTCTGACATATGAGTAAATAGAGTTACGAGCTAGGTCTAGGAACGAATTCAACTCGTAAGTCAAGGTACCACTGTATTTGTCACATGGGTACCGTGATAAAGCTGTTTTAGCTTGAAAAAGTAAACAATATACAAAGTCTTTTTATTCCTCCAGGGAAAAAAAAAGTAAGCGAGTTACAAAACACAAAAGTTCATACCCACCACCGTTGGTCTGCTCAGGTTGTGCACCCTTCTCGATCCAAAGACGTTCGATGTCCAAACACTGTGCAACTCGGCGCACGCTAGCGCTCTACAGGCTATGCTGGTTCTCCGTGTGCGCCCACACCTTTGTCAGCCCCGGCAGGTGGTTCACTCAGCTAGCCAGCTGCAGTCAAGGCATGAAGCATACATGGCAATCCTCTTACTGGCGGCCCCGTCGCACACGTTGCTTATGTTTATAAGACTGTCAACCAGATGCTTCTGTCACGATATCCGGTGCATGTCTCCACAATCGATTCATGTAAAAATGTATATCTGATTATAATTGATAGAAGAGTAATCCACCGGTGAATCTGAATCATCAAAATCGTCAAACCGGATATCAGGCGGAGTCGGTTTATCGTTAACATCCCTACAAGGTGTTCTTTATTTTTCTTCAGAGCCCTGTTAACTGACCCCTGGTGGGGCAAAGTTTGGCACGCGGTGTGCAAATGAGACGCTTGATAAGAAGAGTTGATGCAAACGGCATTCAGTAATCTTGTCAAAAATATATGTGTCAAAATTCCCCAGTCAAAGGTGGCCAGTTTTTACTCAAATCCCAATCAGAACACACTAAACGTATTTCTTCCGGTCTGCTTTTGCCCCTTTTTTGTTTCTGCACTGACTCTCGGTGCGTTTATCCAGCAACTTTGCACCGTGCAGGGCCTCACTTGTAACCTAAATTACAGAGTTATTGCTAGTGGCTCTCAAGAGCAGTGGACTCCAAGTTCCTTTGCATTGGTTGCTAAGACAACGTTGTATACACGGAGAAATAGTCCTGTGTTTAGCTCAGACAGAGACCAGGCAACATTCCGGGTGAACAAGATCAAGTGACACTGACCAGAGCAATGTAAAAGCGGGCGAGCCTCCCATCTCACCCTTGTGATAATCTTGCAAGATTTGCCTTGGAAATGACTTCAGACCAGGCTACTGTTGAGGTAGGAGGCACAGACTGTATGAAGGAATGGATAAGACCGTGAGTATGATGGTATTTTGACTAGGATATTTTGACTAGCAATTTTACTGTTGCTCCTTAGTGCATACGGAAAATCTTTGACTACCATTTTGCAGTAGGTCCTCAAAAACAGCAGAGTGATTCTGTTGTGGAGAGGATCTTTGACTGGTAATTTTGCAGTCACTCCTTAGTGCGCCTGTCATATACAGGAACTTTGACGGGGGTCTTTGGCAGTATGTCCTTAAAAACAGCAAATGCTTCTGTCATATAGACAATCTCTGACTAGCATTTTGGCAGTAGGGCTTTAAAGCAAACAGTGCTCCTGTGATATAGAATATCTTTGATTTGCATATTGTCATTATAAACAGTAAATATCTTGGCCTCCTTATAGCAGTACTTTTTCATTTGATGGCTTTTGCTAATAAAATTAGCAGCTAAACATGCTCCAAAGAGTCAAAACAACAAAAATCTCTAGTAAGAAAAAAAAATAGATATTTCATTAACTACAACAATAAGAGTTTTTTTTGTTTTGTTTGTTTTTTTAAGTGTTTTGTGCTCTTGTGCCCTCTTGGCTTGGCTGATGCAGGGCAAAGTCTGCTCAGATGACGAATGAAGCGTAGATCAAGCAAAGATAAAGACGAATCAACGTGAACGGGGACAAATGTCACAGTGTGGGAAAGTCACACGGTGCCTCTTTGTTATCAATGTGTGACCTCAGAGATGTCAGACGGTGCTACGATTACACCAAAACACGGCAAGGATGCAGCAAAATCTATCCAAGCCGTAGTCCAGGTGCGGCAAAGCTCACAAAGGAAATGATTTACCCGAGTTGGAAGACACGTAGGAAGCCTGAGATGGATTGCAGCCAGGGAGAGGAAGTAACCCGAACACACCCCTGGATATGAACAGGAAGGGGACAGGAAAAGAGGACGGACGGGACACGCACACGCTCTGTTTCAGCTCTTGGGGGGCTTTGACATTGGCCATTCTTCATCCCATAAATGATGAAAACTTAACGCGAGGACGAAGTAATATCTTAGACAGTAAAGTTAAACCTCAGGCAACTTTCCATCAAAGAATATTTCATATTTCCAACAATAAGGTAGCCTTTAACCCCATGTGCCTCACTAGAAACATGTGATTTCTCCTAGCCAATCAGTGAAAGGTCCTACTAATAAACGTGTCACGGACTTTTCAAAGGCGCTTAAGTGAAAAATGAAGCAATAATAAAATTGTGAAATGAATTCTTTAGTCCGTTAATGAATGTAAATAATGTTTTTATTTATAAAAAAAAATAAATGTGCTCAAGAAACTATGATAAACGTGGTAATAATTGATTAAAACTAAGATAAAATGGCTATAATTTTCAGATTTATCGATAAGTGTGCGATGAAAGGTGAACCTGAGAAGAAAACGCTGCATTCAGTGGAGTCTCGTGAGGCCAAAAACTCACACATTGATTTATTGAAGGTGTAAAAGAGATTTAAAAATAGAGACAATATACTGAAGATAAACTATGGCCTGTGTGTACATGCCTGATTCTCTTACTTTACTTTGCAAACAATTGCAACAGTGTGTTGACAGCGAAGAGTCAATATTATGTACATCCTAAAATATTACGTTAATAGTGAAAGATGGATGAATGGCAGAAAAGTCGCTATTGTAAAGGTCATGTGAGCTTTTCTTTTTTTTTTTTATCACGTGTGTGTGTGTGTGTGTGTGTGTGTGTGTCGCAGTGAAACTGGATTTACAGTAGAAGTTGAAAGCCTGAAGAGATGTTAACATACAGCTAGGCAATAATCCTCATCAAACACGTGTGTGGGACAATAAAGCCCCCCCCCCCCCACACACACACACAAGGTGAATGAGCAGTCTTTCCGTGGGTTGAGGCATCTTAATAGTTGTGTTGCCATAGTCAACATTGTGTCCAATATTCTCCTTTGTCTTCAGAATTCAGTGTCAACAGACCAGAGTCCCCTCAGGCCGGTGTGTGTCATCTCGTTATCGTCACCTAGCGTCCATGACAGTTCCTTAAAAACATCACAGCGTTCCAGTCACATACAAAGAAGATGGGTGTTTTTGCAGGAGGCCTTTAAAACAACTGAGCTTTCCTGTCATCCATTCATTCATTTTCTATACCGCTTATCCTCATTAGGGTCGCAGGGATGCTGGAGCCTATCCCAACTGACTTCGGGCGGGAGGCGGGGTACACCCTGGACCGGTCGCCAGTCAATTGCAGGCCAGACAAACAAGCATTCACACTCACATTCACACTCTAATGGACAATTTAGAGTCGCCAATGAAGCTAACATGCATGTTTTTGGAATGTGGGAGGAAAATCGGAGTACCCGGAGAAAACCCACGCACGCACGGGGAGAACATGCAAACTCCACACAGGGATGCCCAACGGAGATTCGAACCCTGAATTTCCTGACTGTGATTCCAACATGCTACCCACTCATCCAACATGCGGCCTCTCTCCTGTCAAATACGGAATATTTGATTAGCATTTTGGCTGTAGGTCCTTAAAAACTGCAGTGTGATATATGGAGGATCTTTGACTAGTGTTTGTGCAGTTGGTCCTTAACCAAAGCAGTGCTCCTGTTAAATAGAAGATCTTTGACAAGCATTTGGCAGTTGGTCCTTAAAAAGAGCAGTGCTTCTGTCATATACAGGAACTTTTGACGGTTTGTCCTTAAAAACAGCAGAGTGCTCCTGTCGTATATAGTGGATTTTTGACTAGTGTTTGTACAGTAGGCCCTTAAATAAAGCAGTGCTCCTGTTATATAGAAGATCTTTGACTAGAGTTTTGGCAGTAGGAACTTAAAAAAAACTTAAAGGAACTTAAAAACTGCAGAGTGCTCTTGACATATAAAGGATCTTTGACTAGCGATTTGAATGAAAGCAGGTCCTTGAAAACAGCCTCTATATATGGCTCCTGCCATATATAGAGGATCTTTAGCTACTGTTTGTGCAGTAGGTCCTACAAAACAGCAGAGTGCTTCTGTCATATAGAGGATCTCTGGCTAGCAGTGCTCTAGTCATATAGGGCAGATGTTCCCAAACTTTTATTGCCACGCCCCCCTTTTGAAGATGAAATTATTTTTAGAGAACGTGCCACGGCTGCCCGGGTGAGAGAGAAACTGTGCTTCCGGACCGCCGGCTGCCGTCGCCGCGCCCTGAACTCCTGCGCCCCGAACTCCTGCGCCCCGAACTCCTGTCCTGGGTCGGTGTCCGGTGAGGAAGGTGGGAGACACAAAACTAAGACACGTGTGTTGAACAACATACTCCGAGCGTGCACGGGTACACACAGAAACTTAAGAGTGTTGTTGGAACACTCGCGCTAACCAGTAGAGATTTGGAACACACCCAAAGTGGCAAAAAAAAAATCCATAAACAAGGCGATTCGTTATTAAAGCACCAATGTTCTAAGGGAGAGAAAAAAAGTCTGAAAACCATTGATATAGAGGATCTCTGACTAGGCTTTTGGCAGTAGGTCCTTACAAAAACAGAGCTTTTTTGAGTTTGCGGATTTGTGGTTTTTATAAGCTAAAAATCTTACAACTACAATCTTACAATTTACAATCTACTACAACAAGGAACTGCTTGAGATATGTCAATTTGCGCGTAATAGCTCAATGAAATTTGTTGGTTTCATCTTTCATGTAAAAATGCCAAAGTAAAACAACTTTTACTTGATATTCAAATTTTTGGGGGTAGTACTGTAGAGTAGTGTTTTTCAACCTTTTTTGCGCCAAGGCACACTTTTTTCATTCCAAAAATCCCAAGGCACACTACTACTATTAGCTGTATAAACGCGTATTTAAAGTAAGTTTTAAAAAAAGCTCAGGGTGAGTTTTGCCTTGTCTAGAACAGCTGCACGGGCTATCTGCCAAAAACAAGCACTCCCACACAAACCGCTATCGCTCTGAGTTTCATTGTGTCGTACCCAACGTGCTTCAGTCAATATCTTTCCACTCTAATCTGTGGATTGCTGACGGCGTGAGGCAGAGCAGCACAAATCTCACCTGTCGGGCGTCAAATAGCTAAAACTGCGGGGCGGAATCATGACTGCACTTAGTCCCCTTTAAGAAGATAAAAGTATGGACGTGGTTGAGATGTGCCGAGGCAAGAGGCTAATCTGCTACCTTGAAAAAATCAAAGCAGATGCTGTCATGGCTGCAGTTTTATCAGAATGACCCCCCCCCCCCCCCCCCCACGCACGCAGACACACGCTACTTCCCAGTAATTCATCTTGAAGACTTTCTTATCCATGCCTTTCCTCTTTCCTGAACCTTTCTTTCTTCTCACCGCCGCGTCGAGCATCGGCGCGTTTTAATTGTCATTGTTTGAGATGGTACCGCTGCACTCATCAGGTGGGCATTGGGAAGGAAAAACAGAACCACAAGTCCATGCCGGGTGTCTCACATGAGTGTCAAGAGTACAAAAATAACCGCCCCGCTAGCCGTCAGTCTCACCCCAAGGGTTACATAACCCCAGGGAGACGAGGTACGTTACATGCATTGTGAGGGGTTGGAATCACGTGACCCCTCAGCAGGTTGCACCTCAACATTTTAAAACCCTGAGAAGCTCATCAAATCTATAAAAAACACAACTGTAGGAGAACTACGGCAAACTTAAAGCCATTCTATAACACTATTGTGACTTTTTAATGATTACAATAATATTGTCCCCAAAGCTTGTTTACGAGCACCAAATCTATTATCTCCCTCATTTGTTTGAGAGAAAATATTGCTTTTGAAGTTTCCAAGGCTTTGCCACACATCTCAAAAAATAAGCCTGGAGCTCTGCATTCACCCCACTCATACGCCCATACTCTCGCCTATGTTTGTCCCTCACTCTCTGTCACCACCACGGGTCTGCCACCTCAGCATTTGGGCCAATTGGGCAGGAACGCCCCTCTTGTCCGACAACACAAGTCCACCCTGCCAGTGGCGGTGTGTTGAGCTCAAATGAGCATGTGTACACACGGAATCTGTGTAGCTTTAAAGTTTGCAGCAGTGCAATAGATTTGTAACAGCAGAGTACTTTTCATTCGTAGATGCTGCGTTAGGCAGACTCGGTAAATTACGGCTGTTTTGTATAAACCCTGATTATTCACCAGGTTATTCCCTTAAAAAAAGCCATTATGTTTGCAGTAAGTGGGAGGTTCACAGCACCCTTTCTTGTCTGATAAACTTTCCGGGGAAATTGTTTTCAGTGATAAATTTGCTGCATTTACCGCACAGAGTTATGGTATAAGTGACGAAACAAACAGTTAGTAGTGTAGTATCTCATAACAGGCGATACTAACAACAATAATAATAATTACATGCCAAACGAGGCCGCACGGTGGTCGAGCGGTTAGCACGTTAGCCACACAGTCAGGAACAGTCAGACCCTGGGTTCGAATCCCCGTTGGGCGTCTCTGTGCGGAGTTTGCATGTTCTCTCCGTGCGTGCGTGGGTTTTCTCCGGGTACTTTGGTTTTCTCCCACATTGCACATTCCTGGTTTGGAGTAGCCGGTGTGTTTACTCTGGATTTAAATTAGAGATGATTGTGCTTGTTGTGAAATACAATATTTAATTTAAAATTGAAATAAAAGCAAGTTGTTCCAGTAATCAGGTCTGGTGCTTCTGCGTCTTACCGAACAATACAGTAACCTGCCTTATTTGTGTATTAGGTTATTTAGCCATTTTTATCCTTGGAAGTGCTACTTTTAGACCAACAGCATGATTTATAAACAAGTATACTGTTGAAAACCCGTAATAGAGGGAAGGCGCAAAATTCCAACCACAACGTGGTGCTCCTTTTGGAGCACAACCCACAGGGGGCGCCACAGATGTCATACACACATGACTATATAATATTGAAAATACAAACATACTACAGTAGCTGCTCTACAAAGTTTCCTAGCGGGCCTCCACGACCCTTTACTCACTTGATGTGCTTCTTTTGCTGGGAGCTTATGCACGGCAGGTTTTGTTTCCTGCCACACAAAACTTTCCCCTCACACCTTTATTTGTCTGTATCGACCTCACAAAAACATCAGCGGTGTTCTCTCCATGTGCTCTATTACCCCTCACGCCACGCAAAAACACGTCTGTTATTATATGTGGCTTTGTGTGGCAAGACCGCAGCCGCGCAGCCCACAACAACACACAAAACTAGTTTGAACCAGTGGGCTCCAGCCAACAGAAACCCCTCCCAACACACACACACACTGCTACACAAACCACTGCTTTCATCACAACAGTCCTTCTCCGTTGCACACATATGGGAGAGATCTTGCAACTGATCTCATGGATGCATGGATGCATCCCTCTGTGAAGTGCCATAACCCTTTAGCATGGCGACTTACACCTGTAAGTTGTACAGTACACGCAAATATATAACAATCATGAGAGGGGCAGATCTTTTATTTATAGGACGGACACTCATCCATGTATGTGTTTACAGTATATAGAATGTATCACTTACGTGGAAACGAGAATCGGAGTGTTATGCAACGTCTGCCGGCAACGGTGTACTGCGGGGGCGGGGGGTGTTTGTGCAAACAACACAGAAGCGCATGATATTGTTTGCTCATCAGTTCACGTCATGCAGTACATTGGATTTTTTTTGTAAATATGGCACGCTATTATCAGCTAGTGCGTGCCGTTACCATTATTATTGCCGCAATAATTCAATAAGTTACCTTGCCATTAAACAAACACATTTAAATATTAGTCACTGACAACACAACTGCACCCAAAATGCAGGTGAATGCCCGTGAATATTCTCATTCATCCGGGTCATTGTATTCTCAGGGCATTCAATCGATCGCAACTGGACTGTTCAGGTTGCCGTAGAAAACCTTTCGCCTCTCTTTCAAGAAGGGTTTCATCAGTTCATGCTCAAAGACTAGGTGGGGTCCACGACCATCATTACATCCGAATTTGTTGCAAACAAAGGTCAAACCACCCAACTACCATCATTGGTGGGCAGAGACCCAACTACATTCTATTCTAATGATCGTGATTTTACACCACTAAAGAGCCAACCATTCCTGTCTGGACCTGCCTCCTACTTTAGAGGTTAAATAGACTGGATCTTGCACCAGGCATTCAGACTAGAGCTGCGCTATCTAGTCCGACTGGTGCGTCTCCCACCAGTGGTCGACTGATGAAGCCTGCTCGGATGAGAGGCAAAATGTCTTCCCCTGACAACCTGAACAGTCTGCTGTATTTGCGATCAATTAAATGCCCCGAGAGAACAGTTTTTAAATGTTTTTTAATCGTTAAAGGAGAAACAAAATCCTGTGTGGGTGTAAAACATGGCCCATGACCATCATCTAATGTCAATAAGAGAGCAGCTGAGCGCCACAGCAGAAGGCAAACAAATGTGACATAAGGGCATAATTGTGCGCTGTACAAAAGCGGGGCTGGACCGTCCATACAACAACATGCCAAATCAGCAGCGCACCCCTTTGTCACACAACACTCAAGAGAGTGAGTAGGTAAGTGGGCAGCAACCATCACCTTCTCTAACCGCTTAGGAGGAGGAGATGGATAACAAGGAGCAGATGCTACACTTTTCTGAAGCAGTTTAAGACTGAGTCCCTGGGTCCGTGTCTTTTCTAATATTCAGAGATAATAGCCAAGCCCTTTCGTGGCAAAGGCATCCGTTTGTTTGAATGGTAGGGTTTATTTGTATCAGACACGCTTAACTAGTTACATCACGCAGCATCACTAGTTCCATCCAGAGCTTATTTATTCCTACCCCTTCTACATGTCAATCCATCCATTTTCTTCTACTTAACCGAGGTTCGGTCCCGGGGGCACCAGCCTAAGCAGGGAAGCCCAGACGTCTCTCTCTCCCTGGCTACTTCGTCCAGCTCCTTCCGGCGGATCCCGAGGTGTTCCCAGGCCAGTTGAGAGACACAGTCTCTCCAATGTGTCCTCAGTCTTCCCCGAGGCCTCCTACAGGTTAGACTTGGCCTGACCTCCACATGGAGGCGTCTGCAAGGCATCCTAACCAGATGCCTGAGCTACTTCATCTGGTTCCTCTCAAGGTAGAGGAGCAGTGGTTTTAGTCAGAGTCTCTCCCGAATGACAGTGCTACTCACCCTATCTCCAAGGGAGAGCCCAGCCACCCTGTGGAGAAAACTCATTTTGGACGCTTGTACCCACCATCCTGTCCTTTTGGTCACTACACAAAGCTCATGACCACAGGTGATGGTAGGAACGTAGATTGACCGGTAAATTGTGAACTTTCTTCACCACAACGGACCGATGCAGAGTGCACATCACTGCAGGTTCGGCACCAATCCTTCTGTCCATCTCACATTCCATCCTTTCCTCACTCGTGAACAAACACATGCACTTGGGGCAGGATCTCATCCCCGACCTGGAGATGGCACTCCACCCTTTTCCGGGCGAGGACCATGGACTCGGACTTGGAAGTGCTGATTCTCATCCCTGCCGCTTCACACTTAGCTGCAAACCGATCCGGCGAGAGTTGAAGGTCACGGCTCGATGAAGCCAACAGAGACCCAATCCTGCGGCCACCAAACCGGAACCCCTCGACGCCCTGCCTGCGCCTAGATCCATAAAAATTATGAACAGAATCGGTGACAAAGGGCAGCCCTGGAAGTGTCCAACCCTCACCCATAACGGTTCGAACAGCACTCCCTCAATTTATTACGGTTTGTCTCTTAATCAACTACAGACTATTATTAGTTTTAAAAATGCATATTTAAGCAAATTATATGTATTCTAGGCCTAATATATGCATTTTTCAGCACAAAAATGTCCTATATGGACTAAAATACAAATGCAGTTTAAGGTAATACAAGACTGTAGTCTACACTGGCCACTAGGTGTCACTAGTAACACGCACCACCTACAATATTTGAGATATTATAATTATCTTACAACTGGCAAAATAATACCATAATAATAATAATAGTCATCATAATCATCATTCTAATAACATGAGACTACTGCTGTGGCCATACTCCAGACGTCACTTCCCGCCCACACGTCTGGGCGACATTTATTGAAACACACACACAAGCATGAGTCTTATGTCTTTAATGTCTCATTTTCTCTGGATTATATATTGGATAATGAGTGTAAAGATGACTATAGAGGTGTTATTTTATGTCTAGAGGGCTCTATTAATGGTAAAAACCTTATTTTGAACGTCATAGAACAAATTTTCTATGCTCTAACTACAAACATATTCCGTTTGTAATGGTCCTGTCTCGTCATGTTATAGAATTATTTGAAAAATTCCTGGATCCAGACGCTCATCAAGATCACCCCCAAAACGTAATCACTTCTTCCATATCCCATTCCTGACAATGCCTGAAAATTTCATCCAAATCCACTGAGAACTTCTAAACACAAACAGATAAACAGGAGTTGATGTACGTTTTAAATGACTTTTTTACTCTTATTGCGTCTGCTAAAGTGTGAAGCCATTTAAAGCTGCCATTACAATAAATTGATGAGACAACAGCCACCGCGAGTCCAGAAAAAAACAAGGAACTGCAAACATGTGAGTTCTATGTTATCTTTTGTATATCCCTTATTTTCTCTAATTATATCTACTATATTGGGTAAGACAAATGTAAAGGTGACTATAGGGGAGTTCTTTCAGGTTTAGAGGCACTAATAATAATAATAATGTTTTTAAAATGTATTTAGGAGAAACATATTTTTTATGCCATAACTATGCAAATATTCTATTTCTAAATAGGAAATCCTACTTCACTTATCACGGTCAGATCTGGAACTAATTAACGGTGGTAAACAAGGGACGGGTGTATTACTGTTAGAACACTGTTAAAAACATTTTGCACAATAGCTTTCTGCATCTAAAGACAGACAAAAACATCTCAGACCTCCCCCATGGCGTCTGCGATTAGATAACAACAAGTCTCCGCCTACTGTAACTGAAGTAATGCCTCGCTGTGTGTCACATGAGAAACGACTGCTGCTTGTTTCAAAGGGGCCTTCGCGTGTGTGTGTGCGTGTGTGCGTGCGCGTGTCAACTATGACAAACATGCAAAAACAGGCCTCCCTGAGGGAACATAGAGGAAAGAAGGTGTTGACTGCAGTGACTAAATTAGGTTGTGATTTTAAAACCACAAACAAACACACACACACACAAACGCAAATAAACAGCCTAGATTTCCTAGAAGTTTTTGAACAAGCTCCAGTGGATGTTTTCCAGAAATTTGCCCCCCAGCCCCCCGCACCTCCACCCTGCTGAATCGGCTTCCTTAAACCGCGCCTACTTGCTTTCAGGCTGCACATAAACAGATTCTAGAGGTGTGTGCCTGCTTCGCCAATGGCAGCTCGGCCCGGCTGCACACGGGAGCCAATGAGAGCGTCCGGTTGCAGCAGCCAACTCTCCTTGTGTGAAACGGCAGTTGTTGTTTTTTGCTGCCTTCTCTGCTTTTTGCGTGTCGTCACATTGATGGATGGAGGAAGTAAAGAGGAGGTCAGGCTTCATCTAGGTGGGTGGGGGCTAATCTCAATTTCAGTTGAGTGTGTGCGCGGCTACAGTGTCCACAGTGAATTAAACAAGAACATGGACAACCTTCCCATGCCCTTTATCACTATCTAGCTTCCCCACCCCCCCCAAAAAACACACACAATGCACTGTTTTTTTTTTTCACATAAACATCACACACATCCTTTTCTTCGCTTTGATTCTCACGCACGCTGATTAATGCCGGTCACAGGGTGTGAAGGCTTGGCAATAAGACCAGTAAACAACACAGGATCAGTGCAGTGTTCACTTTTTTCCCCCCAGAGTTCTGCGAAGTTTCAGAACATCCCTGGAAACAGCAAAAAAAAAAAACATGCATCATAGTCCTCCACCACAGAGCCCAAAACAAAGAAAACATTCATAGCTTGTTTTTCCCTCTCTTGAGCAATGAAGCCAGTGTTTATTTCTCAATCAAGAGCACTCAACTCAACTAAAGTGAACAGTAATGCTAAAAAGCGGTCGATTCGGCCCAACTGCATGAGCAGGTAGCGAAACACTGAACACATACCACCTCTACACTAGAGAATACTCGCTGCTAGTACAGCGAGAACCTGCAAAAAAAAACAAAGTTACAGTGGAACCTTGATTACTTTGTTCCACAAAGTCCGACCCTAACCAAAATGGATGTTGACCGAACGCCAAAAACACAAAACGCGTTTTTATAGTTTTACAATTATAGTTTTACACGCAGAAAACTTGACGTGCTTAAATGAACATTTAAGGTTTAACTTTACCATCACTGTAAACATGATTCTTGGCATGACTGGAAACAGGAAGGCGACGGTGGTTGGTCTCACTGCCACGTCGCATTCAGAATCGTTTTATGCATGCATGTCATCCCTCCCTAAATGAATTTCCGTCATAGTATGTATGTAAATAAATGGAATATTCTCATACGGTAGAGCATAGTAAACCTATTTATGTCTTTCTAAAAAGGGTTTTTAACATTGTTAGAGACATGAAATAACACACCTATAGTCACCTTTACGAACCTATTATTCATCGTTTACACCACATTGCAACCCTTATGATGCAGAGACTTGAGCTAATGAGCCACCAAGTTGGCCTCTTATTTATGGCTTCAAAACTTAAGAAGCCAAAAACATAACACTTACTTGATAACTGAACCACAATATTGCAAGGGACGTCTGTAAAACTCTAAAAATGTACTTCGCGTTAACTTCCGCTTCCGGTTGCCACCAGCTAATTAAATGCTGACAAGGAAGAATTTTGGTGTGAAACAGTAATGAATTGTATCTTGCCGGGATTTACTTGAAGTCTGCATTAACAATAAGTTTATCTGTAATTATTTTTGCAGTGTTTTTAGCATGCAAAACCGTAATTATTCTCTATAAAATTTGTATAATAATATTAATATTATCCAATAAAATTGGATAATTTGAATTATTTCCTTTGGAATACTTAGGTCAGTTTTCGTATGTTTCAGCTTTTTGTCAAACCTTTTGGAACAAATGATTAATAATAAACCAAAAGTACCACTGTACTACGCAATGTACACAACGTGTACCACTGCAAATGGAAATGCATCAAAATGTTATGTTTCTTCACAAAGTTGGGTGAAAGTCTCACGTATGGGAGGCAATGACAGGATGTCAGTTTGCATTGAACGGCTGGATTGTCTCGCCTACACACACCTGCCAAACGCACGGGTGTGTGTAGAATTTCACAGAGGTTCCTTGATTCTACAAAACCTACTTTTCACCCATTAAGACGTCCTGTTGACCCATATTCCAAAGTGGGGCAAAAACGTGATGATTCACAGACAGAACAAGTTATTACAAAACACACTTCAATATATGCACCAAAAGGCGCTCGTGTTCTTTTTAGCGTGGAATTAAATAAGCACCTGCTTGGCCAAGGTATAAAGTGGATAAACCACTGGCATTTAGGCAACCACACAATACCGTTCCGTTCCATTTTCCTTTGCTTATCCGGGTCCGGGTTCCGGGGGCAGCAGTCTCAGTATGAAAGTCCAGATTTCCCGGTCCCCGGCCACCTCTTCCAGTTCCACCGAGAGGACACCAAGACGTTCTCATGCCAGCTGTGAGACATGATTCATCCAAGCGTGTCCTAGGTCTGCCCCGGGGTCTTCTCCCGGCTGGGCATGCCTGGAACACCTCACCAGAGAGGCGTCCGGGAGCCATTCGTATATTATAGTAGCCGCCAATGTGGAATACTACATTCACAGTTAGAATGCTTCTTCTGCTTTGTATTTGTATTTTAGTTCATTTAGTTAGTTTGTTTAGCCATTTTTATGCTTGAAAATGCTCAATTTAGGTTCAAAAGTAAGTCCAACTTGCTTAAATATGCACATTGCTTTTTACTAATAGGCCGTATTCAAACACAAAACCGCAATCATTTATTGAACAAATAACTTTTGAAAAACAAATGCGATAGAGTGAGGGCATGATGTTTGAACCGCAGAATCGTTTCCTCTGTTTGTGCTTCATTGATTATCTGTTTTTTTCCATTGCGCAGATTTATAGGTGTACTTTCTCTGATACTTGATAGAAGAGGGACATTCGTGGTACAACGTCGCATAGCGCGTGACCGCGACTCTTGCTTTAGCTCGCAATGCACACAGGATGCAAAAAGCAAACAAACAGGGGCGCCTTGAATTTCTGCCAAGGGACACTAAAGGAAAATAAGCACAGCCTCTATAAAGATAAGCAAATACCAGATGTNCGGGCGGGAGGCGGGGTACACCCTGGACCGGTCGCCAGTCAATTGCAGGCCAGACAAACAAGCATTCACACTCACATTCACACTCTAATGGACAATTTAGAGTCGCCAATGAAGCTAACATGCATGTTTTTGGAATGTGGGAGGAAAATCGGAGTACCCGGAGAAAACCCACGCACGCACGGGGAGAACATGCAAACTCCACACAGGGATGCCCAACGGAGATTCGAACCCTGAATTTCCTGACTGTGATTCCAACATGCTACCCACTCATCCAACATGCGGCCTCTCTCCTGTCAAATACGGAATATTTGATTAGCATTTTGGCTGTAGGTCCTTAAAAACTGCAGTGTGATATATGGAGGATCTTTGACTAGTGTTTGTGCAGTTGGTCCTTAACCAAAGCAGTGCTCCTGTTAAATAGAAGATCTTTGACAAGCATTTGGCTGTTGGTCCTTAAAAAGAGCAGTGCTTCTGTCATATACAGGAACTTTTGACGGTTTGTCCTTAAAAACAGCAGAGTGCTCCTGTCGTATATAGTGGATTTTTGACTAGTGTTTGTACAGTAGGCCCTTAAATAAAGCAGTGCTCCTGTTATATAGAAGATCTTTGACTAGAGTTTTGGCAGTAGGAACTTAAAAAAAACTTAAAGGAACTTAAAAACTGCAGAGTGCTCTTGACATATAAAGGATCTTTGACTAGTGATTTCAATGAAAGCCGGTCCTTGAAAACAGCAGTGCTCCTGTCAAATAGAGGAACTTTGACAGTATGTCCTTGAAAACAGCAGAGCGCTCCTGCCATATATAGAGGATTTTTAGCTACTGTTTGTGCAGTAGGTCCTACAAAACAGCAGAGTGCTTCTGTCATATAGAGGATCTCTGGCTAGCAGTGCTCTAGTCATATAGGGCAGATGTTCCCAAACTTTTATTGCCACGCCCCCCTTTTGAAGATGAAATTATTTTTAGAGAACGTGCCACGGCTGCCCGGGTGAGAGAGAAACTGTGCTTCCGGACCGCCGGCTGCCGTCGCCGCGCCCTGAACTCCTGCGCCCCGAACTCCTGCGCCCCGAACTCCTGTCCTGGGTCGGTGTCCGGTGAGGAAGGTGGGAGACACAAAACTAAGACACGTGTGTTGAACAACATACTCCGAGCGTGCACGGGTACACACAGAAACTTAAGAGTGTTGTTGGAACACTCGCGCTAACCAGTAGAGATTTGGAACACACCCAAAGTGGCAAAAAAAAAATCCATAAACAAGGCGATTCGTTATTAAAGCACCAATGTTCTAAGGGAGAGAAAAAAAGTCTGAAAACCATTGATATAGAGGATCTCTGACTAGGCTTTTGGCAGTAGGTCCTTACAAAAACAGAGCTTTTTTGAGTTTGCGGATTTGTGGTTTTTATAAGCTAAAAATCTTACAACTACAATCTTACAATTTACAATCTACTACAACAAGGAACTGCTTGAGATATGTCAATTTGCGCGTAATAGCTCAATGAAATTTGTTGGTTTCATCTTTCATGTAAAAATGCCAAAGTAAAACAACTTTTACTTGATATTCAAATTTTTGGGGGTAGTACTGTAGAGTAGTGTTTTTCAACCTTTTTTGCGCCAAGGCACACTTTTTTCATTCCAAAAATCCCAAGGCACACTACTACTATTAGCTGTATAAACGCGTATTTAAAGTAAGTTTTAAAAAAAGCTCAGGGTGAGTTTTGCCTTGTCTAGAACAGCTGCACGGGCTATCTGCCAAAAACAAGCACTCCCACACAAACCGCTATCGCTCTGAGTTTCATTGTGTCGTACCCAACGTGCTTCAGTCAATATCTTTCCACTCTAATCTGTGGATTGCTGACGGCGTGAGGCAGAGCAGCACAAATCTCACCTGTCGGGCGTCAAATAGCTAAAACTGCGGGGCGGAATCATGACTGCACTTAGTCCCCTTTAAGAAGATAAAAGTATGGACGTGGTTGAGATGTGCCGAGGCAAGAGGCTAATCTGCTACCTTGAAAAAATCAAAGCAGATGCTGTCATGGCTGCAGTTTTATCAGAATGACCCCCCCCCCCCCCCCCCCACGCACGCAGACACACGCTACTTCCCAGTAATTCATCTTGAAGACTTTCTTATCCATGCCTTTCCTCTTTCCTGAACCTTTCTTTCTTCTCACCGCCGCGTCGAGCATCGGCGTGTTTTAATTGTCATTGTTTGAGATGGTACCGCTGCACTCATCAGGTGGGCATTGGGAAGGAAAAACAGAACCACAAGTCCATGCCGGGTGTCTCACATGAGTGTCAGGAGTACAAAAATAACCGCCCCGCTAGCCGTCAGTCTCACCCCAAGGGTTACATAAGCCCAGGGAGACGAGGTACGTTACATGCATTGTGAGGGGTTGGAATCACGTGACCCCTCAGCAGGTTGCACCTCAACATTTTAAAACCCTGAGAAGCTCATCAAATCTATAAAAAACACAACTGTAGGAGAACTACGGGAAGCTTAAAGCCATTCTATAACACTATTGTGACTTTTTAATGATTACAATAATATTGTCCCCAAAGCTTGTTTACGAGCACCAAATCTATTATCTCCCTCATTTGTTTGAGAGAAAATATTGCTTTTGAAGTTTCCAAGGCTTTGCCACACATCTCAAAAAATAAGCCTGGAGCTCTGCATTCACCCCACTCATACGCCCATACGCTCACCTATGTTTGTCCCTCACTCTCTGTCACCACCACGGGTCTGCCACCTCAGCATTTGGGCCAATTGGGCAGGAACGCCCCTCTTGTCAGCTGCCGACAACACAAGTCCACCCTGCCAGTGGCGGTGTGTTGAGCTCAAATGAGCATGTGTACACACGGAATCTGTGTAGCTTTAAAGTTTGCAGCAGTGCAATAGATTTGTAACAGCAGAGTACTTTTCATTCGTAGATGCTGCGTTAGGCAGACTCGGTAAATTACGGCTGTTTTGTATAAACCCTGATTATTCACCAGGTTATTCCCTTAAAAAAAGCCATTATGTTTGCAGTAAGTGGGAGGTTCACAGCACCCTTTCTTGTCTGATAAACTTTCCGGGGAAATTGTTTTCAGTGATAAATTTGCTGCATTTACCGCACTGAGTTATGGTATAGGTGACGAAACAAACAGTTAGTAGTGTAGTATCTCATAACAGGCGATACTAACAACAATAATAATAATTACATGCCAAACGAGGCCGCACGGTGGTCGAGCGGTTAGCACGTTAGCCACACAGTCAGGAACAGTCAGACCCTGGGTTCGAATCCCCGTTGGGCGTCTCTGTGCGGAGTTTGCATGTTCTCTCCGTGCGTGCGTGGGTTTTCTCCGGGTACTTTGGTTTTCTCCCACATTGCACATTCCTGGTTTGGAGTAGCCGGTGTGTTTACTCTGGATTTGTATTAGAGATGATTGTGCTTGTTGTGAAATACAGTCTTTAATTTAAAATTGAAATAAAAGCCAGTTGTTCCAGTAATCAGGTCTGGTGCTTCTGCGTCTTACCGAACAATACAGTAACCTGCTCTTTTTGTATTTTAGGTTATTTAGCCATTTTTATCCTTGGAAGTGCTACTTTTAGACCAACAGCATGATTTATAAACAAGTATACTGTTGAAAACCCGTAATAGAGGGGCAAAATTCCAACCACAACGTGGTGCTCCTTTTGGAGCACAACCCACAGGGGGCGCCACAGATGTCATACACACATGACTATATAATATTGAAAATACAAACATACTACAGTAGCTGCTCTACAAAGTTTCCTAGCGGGCCTGCACGACCCTTTACTCACTTGATGTGCTTCTCTTGCTGGGAGCTTTTGCACGGCAGGTTTTGTTTCCTGCCACACAAAACTTTCCCCTCACACCTTTATTTGTCTGTATCGACCTCACAAAAACATCAGCGGTGTTCTCTCCATGTGCTCTATTACCCCTCACGCCACGCAAAAACACGTCTGTTATTATATGTGGCTTTGTGTGGCAAGACCGCAGCCGCACAGCCCACAACAACACACAAAACTAGTTTGAACCAGTGGGCTCCAGCCAACAGAAACCCCTCCCAACACACACACACACTGCTACACAAACCACTGCTTTCATCACAACAGTCCTTCTCCGTTGCACACATATGGGAGAGATCTTGCAACTGATCTCATGGATGCATGGATGCATCCCTCTGTGAAGTGCCACAACCTTTTAGCATGGCGACTTACACCTGTAAGTTGTACAGTACACGCAAATATATAACAATCATGAGGGGGGCAGATCTTTTATTTATAGGACGGACACTCATCCATGTATGTGTTTACAGTATATAGAATGTATCACTTACGTGGAAACGAGAATCGGAGTGTTATGCAACGTCTGCCGGCAACGGTGTACTGCGGGGGCGGGGGGTGTTTGTGCAAACAACACAGAAGCGCATGATATTGTTTGCTCATCAGTTCACGTCATGCAGTACATTGGATTTTTTTTGTAAATATGGCACGCTATTATCAGCTAGTGCGTGCCGTTACCATTATTATTGCCGCAATAATTCAATAAGTTACCTTGCCATTAAACAAACACATTTAAATATTAGTCACTGACAACACAACTGCACCCAAAATGCAGGTGAATGCCCGTGAATATTCTCATTCATCCGGGTCATTGTATTCTCAGGGCATTCAATCGATCGCAACTGGACTGTTCAGGTTGCCGTAGAAAACCTTTCGCCTCTCTTTCAAGAAGGGTTTCATCAGTTCATGCTCAAAGACTAGGTGGGGTCCACGACCATCATTACATCCGAATTTGTTGCAAACAAAGGTCAAACCACCCAACTACCATCATTGGTGGGCAGAGACCCAACTACATTCTATTCTAATGATCGTGATTTTACACCACTAAAGAGCCAACCATTCCTGTCTGGACCTGCCTCCTACTTTAGAGGTTAAATAGACTGGATCTTGCACCAGGCATTCAGACTAGAGCTGCGCTATCTAGTCCGACTGGTGCGTCTCCCACCAGTGGTCGACTGATGAAGCCTGCTCGGATGAGAGGCAAAATGTCTTCCCCTGACAACCTGAACAGTCTGCTGTATTTGCGATCAATTAAATGCCCCGAGAGAACAGTTTTTAAATGTTTTTTAATCGTTAAAGGAGAAACAAAATCCTGTGTGGGTGTAAAACATGGCCCATGACCATCATCTAATGTCAATAAGAGAGCAGCTGAGCGCCACAGCAGAAGGCAAACAAATGTGACATAAGGGCATAATTGTGCGCTGTACAAAAGCGGGGCTGGACCGTCCATACAACAACATGCCAAATCAGCAGCGCACCCCTTTGTCACACAACACTCAAGAGAGTGAGTAGGTAAGTGGTCAGCAACCATCACCTTCTCTAACCGCTTAGGAGGAGGAGATGGATAACAAGGAGCAGATGCTACACTTTTCTGAAGCAGTTTAAGACTGAGTCCCTGGGTCCGTGTCTTTTCTAATATTCAGAGATAATAGCCAAGCCCTTTCGTGGCAAAGGCATCCGTTTGTTTGAATGGTAGGGTTTATTTGTATCAGACACGCTTAACTAGTTACATCACGCAGCATCACTAGTTCCATCCAGAGCTTATTTATTCCTACCCCTTCTACATGTCAATCCATCCATTTTCTTCTACTTAACCGAGGTTCGGTCCCGGGGGCACCAGCCTAAGCAGGGAAGCCCAGACGTCTCTCTCTCCCTGGCTACTTCGTCCAGCTCCTTCCGGCGGATCCCGAGGTGTTCCCAGGCCAGTTGAGAGACACAGTCTCTCCAATGTGTCCTCAGTCTTCCCCGAGGCCTCCTACAGGTTAGACTTGGCCTGACCTCCACATGGAGGCGTCTGCAAGGCATCCTAACCAGATGCCTGAGCTACTTCATCTGGTTCCTCTCAAGGTAGAGGAGCAGTGGTTTTAGTCAGAGTCTCTCCCGAATGACAGTGCTACTCACCCTATCTCCAAGGGAGAGCCCAGCCACCCTGTGGAGAAAACTCATTTTGGACGCTTGTACCCACCATCCTGTCCTTTTGGTCACTACACAAAGCTCATGACCACAGGTGATGGTAGGAACGTAGATTGACCGGTAAATTGTGAACTTTCTTCACCACAACGGACCGATGCAGAGTGCACATCACTGCAGGTTCGGCACCAATCCTTCTGTCCATCTCACATTCCATCCTTTCCTCACTCGTGAACAAACACATGCACTTGGGGCAGGATCTCATCCCCGACCTGGAGATGGCACTCCACCCTTTTCCGGGCGAGGACCATGGACTCGGACTTGGAAGTGCTGATTCTCATCCCTGCCGCTTCACACTTAGCTGCAAACCGATCCGGCGAGAGTTGAAGGTCACGGCTCGATGAAGCCAACAGAGACCCAATCCTGCGGCCACCAAACCGGAACCCCTCGACGCCCTGCCTGCGCCTAGATCCATAAAAATTATGAACAGAATCGGTGACAAAGGGCAGCCCTGGAAGTGTCCAACCCTCACCCATAACGGTTCGAACAGCACTCCCTCAATTTATTACGGTTTGTCTCTTAATCAACTACAGACTATTATTAGTTTTAAAAATGCATATTTAAGCAAATTATATGTATTCTAGGCCTAATATATGCATTTTTCAGCACAAAAATGTCCTATATGGACTAAAATACAAATGCAGTTTAAGGTAATACAAGACTGTAGTCTACACTGGCCACTAGGTGTCACTAGTAACACGCACCACCTACAATATTTGAGATATTATAATTATCTTACAACTGGCAAAATAATACCATAATAATAATAATAGTCATCATAATCATCATTCTAATAACATGAGACTACTGCTGTGGCCATACTCCAGACGTCACTTCCCGCCCACACGTCTGGGCGACATTTATTGAAACACACACACAAGCATGAGTCTTATGTCTTTAATGTCTTATTTTCTCTGGATTATATATTGGATAATGAGTGTAAAGATGACTATAGAGGTGTTATTTTATGTCTAGAGGGCTCTATTAATGGTAAAAACCTTATTTTGAACGTCATAGAACAAATTTTCTATGCTCTAACTACAAACATATTCCGTTTGTAATGGTCCTGTCTCGTCATGTTATAGAATTATTTGAAAAATTCCTGGATCCAGACGCTCATCAAGATCACCCCCAAAACGTAATCACTTCTTCCATATCCCATTACTGACAATGCCTGAAAATTTCATCCAAATCCACTGAGAACTTCTAAACACAAACAGATAAACAGGAGTTGATGTACGTTTTAAATGACTTTTTTACTCTTATTGCGTCTGCTAAAGTGTGAAGCCATTTAAAGCTGCCATTACAATAAATTGATGAGACAACAGCCACCGCGAGTCCAGAAAAAAACAAGGAACTGCAAACATGTGAGTTCTATGTTATCTTTTGTATATCCCTTATTTTCTCTAATTATATCTACTATATTGGGTAAGACAAATGTAAAGGTGACTATAGGGGAGTTCTTTCAGGTTTAGAGGCACTAATAATAATAATAATGTTTTTAAAATGTATTTAGGAGAAACATATTTTTTATGCCATAACTATGCAAATATTCTATTTCTAAATAGGAAATCCTACTTCACTTATCACGGTCAGATCTGGAACTAATTAACGGTGGTAAACAAGGGACGGGTGTATTACTGTTAGAACACTGTTAAAAACATTTTGCACAATAGCTTTCTGCATCTAAAGACAGACAAAAACATCTCAGACCTCCCCCATGGCGTCTGCGATTAGATAACAACAAGTCTCCGCCTACTGTAACTGAAGTAATGCCTCGCTGTGTGTCACATGAGAAACGACTGCTGCTTGTTTCAAAGGGGCCTTCGCGTGTGTGTGTGCGTGTGTGCGTGCGCGTGTCAACTATGACAAACATGCAAAAACAGGCCTCCCTGAGGGAACATAGAGGAAAGAAGGTGTTGACTGCAGTGACTAAATTAGGTTGTGATTTTAAAACCACAAACAAACACACACACACACAAACGCAAATAAACAGCCTAGATTTCCTAGAAGTTTTTGAACAAGCTCCAGTGGATGTTTTCCAGAAATTTGCCCCCCAGCCCCCCGCACCTCCACCCTGCTGAATCGGCTTCCTTAAACCGCGCCTACTTGCTTTCAGGCTGCACATAAACAGATTCTAGAGGTGTGTGCCTGCTTCGCCAATGGCAGCTCGGCCCGGCTGCACACGGGAGCCAATGAGAGCGTCCGGTTGCAGCAGCCAACTCTCCTTGTGTGAAACGGCAGTTGTTGTTTTTTGCTGCCTTCTCTGCTTTTTGCGTGTCGTCACATTGATGGATGGAGGAAGTAAAGAGGAGGTCAGGCTTCATCTAGGTGGGTGGGGGCTAATCTCAATTTCAGTTGAGTGTGTGCGCGGCTACAGTGTCCACAGTGAATTAAACAAGAACATGGACAACCTTCCCATGCCCTTTATCACTATCTAGCTTCCCCACCCCCCCCAAAAAACACACACAATGCACTGTTTTTTTTTTTCACATAAACATCACACACATCCTTTTCTTCGCTTTGATTCTCACGCACGCTGATTAATGCCGGTCACAGGGTGTGAAGGCTTGGCAATAAGACCAGTAAACAACACAGGATCAGTGCAGTGTTCACTTTTTTCCCCCCAGAGTTCTGCGAAGTTTCAGAACATCCCTGGAAACAGCAAAAAAAAAAAACATGCATCATAGTCCTCCACCACAGAGCCCAAAACAAAGAAAACATTCATAGCTTGTTTTTCCCTCTCTTGAGCAATGAAGCCAGTGTTTATTTCTCAATCAAGAGCACTCAACTCAACTAAAGTGAACAGTAATGCTAAAAAGCGGTCGATTCGGCCCAACTGCATGAGCAGGTAGCGAAACACTGAACACATACCACCTCTACACTAGAGAATACTCGCTGCTAGTACAGCGAGAACCTGCAAAAAAAAACAAAGTTACAGTGGAACCTTGATTACTTTGTTCCACAAAGTCCGACCCTAACCAAAATGGATGTTGACCGAACGCCAAAAACACAAAACGCGTTTTTATAGTTTTACAATTATAGTTTTACACGCAGAAAACTTGACGTGCTTAAATGAACATTTAAGGTTTAACTTTACCATCACTGTAAACATGATTCTTGGCATGACTGGAAACAGGAAGGCGACGGTGGTTGGTCTCACTGCCACGTCGCATTCAGAATCGTTTTATGCATGCATGTCATCCCTCCCTAAATGAATTTCCGTCATAGTATGTATGTAAATAAATGGAATATTCTCATACGGTAGAGCATAGTAAACCTATTTATGTCTTTCTAAAAAGGGTTTTTAACATTGTTAGAGACATGAAATAACACACCTATAGTCACCTTTACGAACCTATTATTCATCGTTTACACCACATTGCAACCCTTATGATGCAGAGACTTGAGCTAATGAGCCACCAAGTTGGCCTCTTATTTATGGCTTCAAAACTTAAGAAGCCAAAAACATAACACTTACTTGATAACTGAACCACAATATTGCAAGGGACGTCTGTAAAACTCTAAAAATGTACTTCGCGTTAACTTCCGCTTCCGGTTGCCACCAGCTAATTAAATGCTGACAAGGAAGAATTTTGGTGTGAAACAGTAATGAATTGTATCTTGCCGGGATTTACTTGAAGTCTGCATTAACAATAAGTTTATCTGTAATTATTTTTGCAGTGTTTTTAGCATGCAAAACCGTAATTATTCTCTATAAAATTTGTATAATAATATTAATATTATCCAATAAAATTGGATAATTTGAATTATTTCCTTTGGAATACTTAGGTCAGTTTTCGTATGTTTCAGCTTTTTGTCAAACCTTTTGGAACAAATGATTAATAATAAACCAAAAGTACCACTGTACTACGCAATGTACACAACGTGTACCACTGCAAATGGAAATGCATCAAAATGTTATGTTTCTTCACAAAGTTGGGTGAAAGTCTCACGTATGGGAGGCAATGACAGGATGTCAGTTTGCATTGAACGGCTGGATTGTCTCGCCTACACACACCTGCCAAACGCACGGGTGTGTGTAGAATTTCACAGAGGTTCCTTGATTCTACAAAACCTACTTTTCACCCATTAAGACGTCCTGTTGACCCATATTCCAAAGTGGGGCAAAAACGTGATGATTCACAGACAGAACAAGTTATTACAAAACACACTTCAATATATGCACCAAAAGGCGCTCGTGTTCTTTTTAGCGTGGAATTAAATAAGCACCTGCTTGGCCAAGGTATAAAGTGGATAAACCACTGGCATTTAGGCAACCACACAATACCGTTCCGTTCCATTTTCCTTTGCTTATCCGGGTCCGGGTTCCGGGGGCAGCAGTCTCAGTATGAAAGTCCAGATTTCCCGGTCCCCGGCCACCTCTTCCAGTTCCACCGAGAGGACACCAAGACGTTCTCATGCCAGCTGTGAGACATGATTCATCCAAGCGTGTCCTAGGTCTGCCCCGGGGTCTTCTCCCGGCTGGGCATGCCTGGAACACCTCACCAGAGAGGCGTCCGGGAGCCATTCGTATATTATAGTAGCCGCCAATGTGGAATACTACATTCACAGTTAGAATGCTTCATCTGCTTTGTATTTGTATTTTAGTTCATTTAGTTAGTTTGTTTAGCCATTTTTATGCTTGAAAATGCTCAATTTAGGTTCAAAAGTAAGTCCAACTTGCTTAAATATGCACATTGCTTTTTACTAATAGGCCGTATTCAAACACAAAACCGCAATCATTTATTGAACAAATAACTTTTGAAAAACAAATGCGATAGAGTGAGGGCATGATGTTTGAACCGCAGAATCGTTTCCTCTGTTTGTGCTTCATTGATTATCTGTTTTTTTCCATTGCGCAGATTTATAGGTGTACTTTCTCTGATACTTGATAGAAGAGGGACATTCGTGGTACAACGTCGCATAGCGCGTCACCACGACTCTTGCTTTAGCTCGCAATGCACACAGGATGCAAAAAGCAAACAAACAGGGGCGCCTTGAATTTCTGCCAAGGGACACTAAAGGAAAATAAGCAAAGCCTCTATAAAGATAAGCAAATACCAGATGTCCAACAAAGACAGAAACACTTTGTGTAAATAATGATTGGCAGGGAATTGGACCTACAGTGTTTCTGTTGCTGATAAATCTTGTTGCCTGGACATGGACTGATTACATAAGTAACTGACCATGTTTGCCTTTTCTTCCTGACGTCGCAGGACAAAATTAGAAAAGCACTCATATTGTGATTCACACCGAAATAACAATCCTACATTTTACAATTCCAATTTGAAGGGTCCCACTATTTTGTCATATTCTCAATCAAGGTATGCAGAATTTTTATATTTTGTTGGAAACATCTCCTGTATTTTCCCCCAAGTCTTCTGACCATTTTTTGTGGAGTTATATGCACATATGTTAAAGAATCAATTCAAAAATTCCTGGATCCAGATGGTGATCTGGATCAGCACCCAAAGCTTAATCAGTTCTTCTGTATCCAATTTCCGACAAGTCCTGAAAATTTCATCCAAATTATCCAAAAATAACAAAAGTTATTTTGAACACAAACAGAAAAGCGCCGGCAAAAGCCAAGCTTATAGACTTCCCTTCCTTCCTGACGTCAAACGACGACAAGTAAGCCGATGCAGCCTTTGACACTTCCAAGCTAAAAACCACAGCAGCAGGAGTGAGTGATGGACTGATGGCAATCCTGAGGGGAAATATGTCTAGATATTTTTTTTAAAAATCCTACTGAAAATAAGCTGACTGGGAGACTCAAGTGTATATTTTCTGTTTGGTTTGGTTGCCGGCCTGTGCATGCCTGATTTCCTAACGGGCCTCCGAGTGTTTACTGCAACGTGACGAAAAAGGAAGCTATACAGAGGAACAGGCCAGGCATGGCAAGCCGCCAGCGCCGACTGTTCACAAAGCATGCAGGAAAAGGTTTCCCGTCTCATCCATATCCCTGTGGCCTAGAAATGCCTCCCATAAGAGTATCGCCAAGTTTAACCACTCGCAATTCAAGTGTTTGTAAAAGAAACCGCTCTTTTGCAGTCCTAAGAAGTTGTTTGTTTGTTTTCTGTTGACAGTAGACTACATTGCTTCCAAATCCTTACTCATACCCAGATCTCTGTCTAATGCACTCTTTGGCCTCGCAAGATTACAACTGGGATTTGAAGGGGCTCATATTTGGTAATCACCATTAGCACGGACAAACTGTTGGGTCACGGCAGTTCTGCAGCGCTTGTTGGAAGTACTGTTGAGCAGCATCACACGTTATTTATGGGCCTACCACTGTGCAAAAGTTGTCACAATCCGTGTTCTCATTCCATCCTCAGCTCCTGTTGTTAAGCCCTTATTTTGTATTCACTTCCTGTTCTGTTGCGTCCGGTTTCCCTTCCACTTTACTTTCTGGTTCTATTGTACCTGCTTCTGATTTGTATTTGATTATTTAGTTAAGCTGGGTCCCTCTCTAGTTTGTTGGAGCATTGCTGTCTATTGCTTCCGTTTGCTGGACTTTTGCGAATTCCTGCCGCTGCATAGCAGCAACTATTATTAAAGATAGAACTTTACCTGCTCCTCTCTTGTATATGAGTGTACAGGTGACTTTAGAGGTGTTATTTCATGTCTGCATGGCTCTAATAATGTTAAAACTTTATTCACGAGGTCGTAAACAGGTTTTCTATGCTTTAATTATGAAAATAATCAATTTATAAAGAAGGAATCCTTCTTCGCGGAAATTCACTTATCACCGTCGTACCTGGAATCACTTAACCGCGATAAATGGGATTGTAATTAGTTGTAAATAATGTGTTAGTAAAGAAAAAAATACATTGTTTTTTAAAAGTCGCAATTTATGACAAACATGAAAAATAGTTGTCATTTTTGGAAAATTAGGTTGGGGGGAAAGTTACATAACAAGAATAAAGCCAAAATATTAAGTGGATAAAGTCATAATATTATGAAAAGACAAGATTATTTAATAAGAATTTTGAAATATTTGGAGGGGGAAATAGAAAGGACCAACGTTCATACTAATAAAAGGTTTTTTCACTTCTATCACAAAGCCGAGATGCAGTATTTTCTTAATACATAACTTAGCATAGGCTATACAAAATATCAAAGTGGCCACTGCATCCTTTCATTTTACACTATGTGGCCCTCACTGGGAAAAGTGTGACCACCCCTGCAGTGGGGTTTACTAGAAGCACTTACAAACTGTATCAATTCTAGCATCAAGGCTAGATTTTGGCCAACACACTTCCAACACACTATTGTGGGACTTTGCATACTTATTTATCATTGCTGAAAAATACTATTATATGGTCAAACAACACAAGCATATCTGTCAGGAATTAACTTTTTAACTAGGAAAAAAGCAGAAGTCGAGAAACAAGCCAAGGAAATCCTTCGCTTGCAAACATTCTGCCAAAAGATAACACCTTTGTAGCTCTTAAAATCAAACAACCTGAGGAATCTTTGCCAGCCATAGTGCTGAGGAGGTCAAGGAATGTAAATACCGATTCGGCTTCCTCATCACCATTGAGAAGGAAGTAGGACAGAACACCAATAATTGGGCACAAAACACTGAGAACTTGGGTTTCCAAAAAGTTTTCTAGGATGTTCCAGTGTGTGAGATAAACCGATTATTTCCCGAAAAGATGACACCATGCCATTAGAGCTCAGTTTACACAAGCCCACAAGTCAAATTGTACAAGCTGTGACCAAAACATGTCAGCAAAGCAAGGCAGCCGACGCTCTAGTGGTGCGGGTAACGCGACGGAGGAATGCGAGGGCGTACCGGGACATCCAATAAACCTGGAAGGTGCGGTGGATGATGTAACAGTAGAGCTCATCCAGTTAAAGATGTGCCAAGGCAGGAGGTCAGAATGTGCAGGTGGGAGCCGCGGGTAAACAAATAAGGCAGTGAACTTGATTTGCACCGAGTTTCTGTTTTGGCCCAGGTATTAAAATACGTTCAACTGTCAGCCGAAGAAAAAAAGGGAAGGGAGTCAGCATTTCCTCTTTAGTGCACCAGTCCTCTGTCAGGTCAAAACACGTGTGGTCCAATATGACAACACACATCAGATTATCAGCCACGGCACCGTATACTGCATGCTGCAATTACTCAATTAACCTCTAAACCTAGGGCGTCAAACTTGCTTTCGCCGTGGCCCACATTGTAGTTATGGTGACTCCCAAAGAGGCACCTGTAACCGTGAAAACATATTTATGCATAATGATGGCCAAATTTGATTATTAGCATTTTCTCTTTGTATTGTTTCGCCAACACACTTAACACAAAAGTACAAATTTGAGTATCATATAATTTCAATAATACATAATTACTGTAATAATAATGATTATATTCATTATTTGCTAATAAATAATGAAAAGCGATATTTTCAAATTGGATTTTAATTGGAATATTATTTTTTTAAATATGTATATTTATTAGGGCTGTCAAAATGAAATGAAGGCGTTAACGGAAGCACTGCCGGTACTTTTTTATTGTCATTTGTACAGTGGTACCTTGCCATACAGGTGTCCCAATTAACTGTTGATTTCTTTATTTTTTCAAGCAAGACGTTTCTGAGGTGATTTTTCCTTGGAACTGCACGCTAAAACTTGGGTACAAGCTGCTACTGAACCGCAGGCATAGCCCAGCACGGCTATGTAGGCGCTTCTGTCAATTCAGAGCTAGCTGCTCTAGCATTAGCACTGGCACTAGCTAGTCATCAATACATCAGCAAAACTTATGGCAATCTAATTGATCTTATTCATATCTACTGTGTAAAGCTATGACAGGAACAACATCAAATTAAAAGAACAAAATAATCAAATATTAAAATAATAATGCAATAATAGAATTAAAATATATATATATATATATATATACACACACACACACACACACACACACACACACAGACTCCGCTCTGTGAAACAGAGGGTGAGATTCACCCCGGCGGCCTCGCACCTCACGCATGATTTATGGATCTGTAGAGTTTCACTGTAGAGTTTCACTATGCTCTCATGTGCTGTGGGAGCTGACAGTACGCTGATGGCTTGTGACTGCTTTGGGACGGAGCGGACTGCTCAACAGCGCTCCCTGCTGATTAGTGAGAACAGAAACTGCACAACAATACATGCTTTCACTTTAAAGTCCGCATAATACCAGAAAACTCTCCAACAATGCCAGAAAAAGTCGCTAGATTTGTCACTAGGCGCTTGGGAGGAAACACGTCGCCAAGAAGTTTTGGAATGTCGCGAGATTTAGCGACAAAGTCACTGCTTGCAACCGGGCCACAAATATCTGCATTTACTGTCACTGTGATTTGCATTGTCAGGGATTACATGGTCTGCCAAAGAGAAGAGAGTAGTTACAGGAGCACTGCCATTTTTTTCCATTTATACAACAGGATCTTTGCATATTTGCGACAACATGAAATATTTTCACCACATTAGCAAAACATACATTATAGTGATGTAATTTATCATATTACCTCAGACAATGAGGTTATGTTTTTCTTTTTACCTGTTTGTTTGTGTTCAAAATAAGTAAAGGTCTAAATGGATTTCAATGACATTTACAGGATTTCAGGAACATTGCGAGATAGGACCATTTTCGGCATTTGTGCATATACTGCAACTCCATAAAAAATGGTCAAGGCACTTGAAAAAAAAAAAATACAGGACAAGTATCCAACAAGTTCTACAAAATATCAAAGACTGATCCAGATAATGGAATAATTCCAGATACTGTATTATGCTCCACAATAATAAAAAAATAGGGCACCTTTGAAATCGGAATTGAAAAATGTAGGATTAATCACAATATGGGTAGAATTTTGGCGCTTGGCGGAGGTCTGCGCTTCTTGAGTGCTTTTCTAGTTTATTGTGTAAAACTTTGACCGGGACAACATCAAATTAAAAGCACAAAATGAATACAGAGCCACCAGTACCAGCCTGATGTTTGTTTTTCAGAGGTGAAGGTCAACAGATCGTATCTTTAAACATTCCCACCTAGTATTAGCATTTGTGAGCAAGTATGCGGTAAAAAAAGTGGAACAAATACAGTATAGTAGTCTATGCAGGGTGGGAAAACTTTAGAAGGTGCATTTAAGCACTGCCACACAAAGTGGGACAAATCACTGCTTTCATTGAACATGCAAATACTCTGGGGTTTTAACTGTATATTATTTTTAATAAAACAATAGCCATAAATCCAAAATTAATATCCCTTTGCATAAAATGTGATGTACTTATCGTAGTTGCAAATCGAATTGTTTACCACAAAGATTTCAATCCCTACTTATAATAGGTACAAATGTATTTCTGCGATTAAGTGCAATTGATGAGTTAACTATGGACAAAATGTAATTAATAGTGATAAAATATCGATTGACAGTCCTACCAAAAAGGAATAAACTGCAAGAGTTGCACAATATCGCCTGAGTTGATAAGAAAGAGCTTGTGTTCCTAATATTTTGGTTGTGCACATCCGGACGGTTAAGCAGAGTGCTGTGCTAGTGTGGTTTGTATCCTAAAAAGGGTCTGGACTGCAGCCAACTGACTAGCTTTTGTGACCTGATCCGCAGATGCCTGTAAATCCTGCATGCTCCCTCTTATAAATCTCCCAGAACATGTAAACACACACAAAGCAATTACTTACCACACAGACACACACACACACACACACACACACACACACAAGCTGGATGACATCCCAGTGACCAGGGCAAAAGGAAAATCATGTGCAGCATGACAAGCATTCAGCTCTGTGGCATGGAAAATTCCCAACACCATCAAGCAAACACAGGAGTCAGCAGACTGGCTTAGCCCGCCCTCCTGAGGCCTACCTGTGCACTGCATCGTCTGTGTGTAAAAAGAACTCATAGACCAGTGGCCATTGCTCTAAGACTGCAAGGGAAGCTCAACTTCCTCTAAAATGTACCCAAAAAAGTGTTGAAATACGTAGTGCTGTGTGTACATTTCATGGACTAAATGTGCGCTAGAATACCTTCATCTTTTGCTCAGAATCAGCTAATTACAGGTAACTGACACTACTTCCTTCCCATTCATCCCCGCAGCACCACACGGCTGGACGCGAGTCAGCATCTACTGACTCGCCCATCGCACTCTCAGCATCTCTGGGGGTCTATGGGTCAGTGGGCTGGCCCGGACCCCCTGCTTCTGCATGATGATTGGATGATCTGTCTGAGGCGGAGTCCCTTTTTGATTGACAGTGAGATGAGCCAATCAGCGATCTTGCAAGTATAAACCTCCTCCAGAGCATTTTCCAAGTTTTTCATTCCTTTGAACTGATTCGGAGACTTTACCGATTCCCAGCAACAGTCTTTGTTGAAAACAACTAGGAATGGAGGGTAGAATTTACATATAAATAAGTACATGTTGTGGATTTGCAAATTTTCCAGTGATTACGATTGGTGGGGTATGTTGATTCTCCAACCTTTGAATACATGCAAATACTCCTGGGCTCCCCGTACAGTTCAAAAGTCTGTTTCAACGTCTGTTCCTGCGAGGGCGATTTAAGTAGAAGTTTTGCTATAAATTGGAATTTATACCTAAATTACCACATAAGTTAGTCATACTGTACACAGAACACATTAAAAAAGGACAGACAATACAGTAGTAAAAAACATGCACACTGGAAGTGGGCGTTGCAAAGACGGGAGGGACGAGCTAATTGGGAAGATTAAGTATTAATATTGAGAGCACTACACTGTTTAGTTATCGCTGTCCATTTCATAGGAGCAGATCTTTTCACATTCACATGTTCAAACACGCCACCTTTATCCTATATGATGGCCGTGGCGTTAGAGCGGCTTGGAAAGGTCTTAAAACCACTGTAGCTCGGCGTTTGAGCCTTTTACAAATTTTCTTCACTTTTCACTTTCACTTTCTAAGCGTGAGTGCAGCTCAGACATAGGGACCGTTCAAGTTAACGGGGGAAAAAAAAGTGCCAATGTCCTTACTCAGTGCAGTTCTCCTTTTAAAAAAATTAATTTCTGGAAGTGCTTACATGTCCTAAAAAAAGTACAGTGGAACCAACACAATCTGTATTTTCAAACAATTTTCATATTAGGAATGAATGGAAGTAGTAATAATCTGTTCCAGAGTCAAACTGTCACCATAATACCATCCATTTTCTTTGCTGCTTAACCTCATTAGGGTCGTGGGTTTGCTGGAGCCTATCCCAGTTGGCTTTGGGCGAGAGGCGGGGTACACCCTGGACTGGCTGTCACCATAATGATTTTTTAAATTAACCATACAGGCGTAGAGGCGTATTTGTTACAGAATTGCGCAACTTTTGAGGTTCCTGTGCATTGTAAACACAAACAGAAGTGTACATGTGTTATGCAAAAAAAACAACGAATGCACATGACAGTTGTTTCTGTAACGTAACTCTTCCACTCGTCAACTGCCGCACATAAACGGGTAAAAATTTGTCAAAATACTGCATTACCCGCGCTATTACTTTTCGGACACATACACCACACGATGGCGCTGTTATTAAAGCTCAAAGTGTGGATTGGCACCCCAATGTACTCCTTCAGGGGACTGTCAAGCACATGTGAGCTAGATTGGTTGAAAAACATGACCCCCATCATGCAAAGCACTTTTGCAGGAGCACGGGCGAGACTAATTGTCCTAAGTCTCTGGCCACTCTTATGATTCTAACCATCAACCATCAGTGCCAGCAAAGCACTGGTGTGATTAACAACATTAATAATGGCTCCCTTCCATTAATATCCCAGTGAAGCATGTCGCCAATGCTTGCCAGAGCCCTGGAAGGGGAACTCTTCAATCTAGCAATCGTTTATTACTCCTGCGGTTTTCATGCGATGACAGGTCAAAATGTTTTTAAAAAAGCGGGGGGTCTATAAGAGCGGAAAAAACCGTGATGCCTGAAGGTGAGCCTGTCTGGAACGGTTCCGCATGTTAAACGTGTTGCACTGTAAAAAGCAACATCATCAACTGATTTATGATTGTACCAGTTTGGTTTCCGCTGGCAGCGCTGAGGCAACAGAAAGGAGGATTTAACGCATTCTTGGGAGGCGCGTTCACTCAGGAGGTATTAGAGAGCGATGACAAATCGTTTTTGGAATGTAATTTCATCTGGCGGGTTTGACGGTGTAGAAAAATAAATAAATAAATCAGAGAGGCTTGTTTATTCTGCTCTCTTGCTCTACGGAGAGAGAACAACGACAGCATTATTATGCATAAAATCCCACTGCGGTTAGTGTTTCAACAAATTGTTCTGTTCAGACTAAACTGCCGTCGTAAAACTTTTATTACCAGCCAAACAGACAGGTAGTCGCCAAAAATGCATAAAGAGAAATACGATAAAAGTTAAAAAAAATTACTTTGACGGCACCTGGGGGATGTGTGATTGAGAGGGAAGAGGAAGAAGGTTGTAAATCAACCTTCAGGAGATTTACATGTATAAAAATACGTTTGCGGACACTTTTGCATGATGCTGAAGAAAAAACTTTTGACCGTCAATGTAAAAAGTGTAGCATGACACAACATAAAAAGTACATAAACATAAAGTACAAGTACTTGACGACACCCGATGGGGCAAGTGTATTGCTAAATCGGAAGGTTAGAAGTCTCCAAACTTTTGGCTGATTCCGAACAAGTACAAAGAAAAGCCCAAAAACCCAAAAATAAAGTACTTTCATGACACATGAAACACAAGATGCTTGAGAAATGGTTGAGTAGTTTTACTTTATTTTAGTTTTATTTTGCCAAGATACTGAATGGAAAATTGTTTCCAAACTTTTGAGTGTTTCTGCATAAATACAAAGACAAGTACAGCAATCCCTCGTTCAATTGGTTGCCGACCCGACCGTGATTGGTGACTTTCTGCGAAGTAGGATTCTTTACTTATAAATTGAATATATTCATAGTTAAAGTATACAAAACCTTGTTACAACCTTCCAAATTCAGTTTTTAACATTATTAAAGCCCTCTATTCATGATCTAACATCCCTATACCTTTACAAAATAAGAGTAAATAAGCCATTTAAGAAATACTGTAATTAAGACGTGTGTGTGTTACAATAAATGTGTTTCCAAGGGGAGCGGAGTGAGTGGCAAACAGAATGTGACGTCAGGGGTTCAGATTGAGTTTCAGCTTTGACCCCAAAAGTATCCCGTGTTTTTTTTAAAGGAACTTCTGTACCTGTTGTTCTGGCAATCAAGTCTGATCCTCGATGTTTCCCCCCAACATTGCTACTGACACCTGGTGACAAGTAACTTTTGATTCCTGAATGGCATGGCCAGAAATAAATCACATCCTCCTCTACCCTCAAGTACCCGTGCCAGTCAGTCAGGCAGCCAACCAACCAACCCCCTCCTCGCCAATGCGCCTCATGCCAGTGGTGCCATGACGACTGCTTACAATCTACAAAATCCCCAAACCCAACATGAGCCTGTCCCTCCGTTTGTGCCATGAAAATGCAAAGACTTAAAAAAAAAAAAAAGAAACCCAACAACTTAACATTACATTAGGTAGAAGAGCTAGTCGTTTGAAGAGACTGGGTACAAAAATGTGTACTGGTTTATATTACAATAAACATTGAAAGTAAAAACAATCATTTATTCAGGCAGACCGGATTGACAGTGACCTAGATGCACACATGACCCCCCCCCCTCATGTTGCGCTGGCTTTGAGGGAGGGGATGGAGGTGAGGGGCATCTGTCTGGGGTGTCAGCTCCCGCTCTAGGGTATTATACATATTAATCCAAGAATTTCAAATGAGCCTTGCACAACATTGTCAGTAAATCTCGCAAAACTGCTTAGGTAGCATCGACATCCATCCTTCCATCTTCTATTCCGCTGAATCCTCAGCAGGGTCGCGGGGGTATGCTGGAGCCTATCCCAGCTGACTTGGGACGAGAGGCAGGGTACATGCTGGACCGGTCGCCAGTCAATTGGCAGGGCACATGTAGACAAATAACCACTCACATTCATACCTTCGGACAATTTAGAGTCTCCAATTAACGTAACGTGCATGTTTGTGGAATTTGTGAGGAAACCAGAGTACCTCAATTAGAAAACCCACAGACTTACAAGGAGAAAATGCAACAGAGACTCGAACCTGGTCTTCCAGACAGTGTGGCCAAAAAATACATTTTGTGCAATACAAAAATGTGATGACAACCACAGAACCGAAAAAATGCAACTGGCTGCTCGGTTCAACATGGCGTCATGAATACGTTGCGATAACACAAAAAGTCAGAGTTTTATTTTCCGTGAAAAGACTCACCTCCTAGCCACGTATTGTCAGGTTGAGTCTTTTTATGTTACATAGATTAGCCTATTACATCCGTATGTTTATTTCAAAAGGCCGCACAGTGGATGAATGGGTAGCATGTTGGCCTCACAGTCAGGAGGTTTTGGGTTTGAATCTTTGTTGAGCATCTCTGTGTGGAGTTTGCATGTTCTCCCCGTGCGTGTGTGGGTTTTCTCCGGGTACTCCGGTTTCCTCCCACATTCCAAAAACATGCATGTTAGGTTAATTGGTGACTTTAAATTGTCCATAGGTATGAATGTGAGTGTGCATGTTTGTTTGTCTCCCGCCCAAAGTCAGCTGGGATAGGCTAGAAGCGGTATAGAAAATAAACGTTTATTTCAAAATATTACTAAACTAGGGCAATGTGATTTCCGCTTCAACGGAACTGCAAAATTGGCCAATAAAAACGGAATCTACTGTTAACCGCGGAATTTCGCGGACTTGACTTAATGTTAATTAAACGCTGTCATCGCTAATTGAAGGGACGTTTGTGTGGGGAGGTGATTCTCTGGCGGACCACTCAATTGTGGCAATTATGTCATTACAAATGTGAGCCTGTCGCCCCTCAAACTAAGCATATCAAAATGGCAAACATCGGCAAAAATATAAAACATTGAAATTCCACTCTTATGGGCCGTGAAAGGAAGCTAGCAGGGTTGCCCTATTTCAGCAGAGCATGCTATATTTGCATGCGTGTGTGTGTGTGTGTGTGTGTGTGTGTTTACACCGCGCTGTGTTTTAATGCAAACAAAGGTTTTGTGATGCCCGCTGACATTATACAAGCTCTGACTGAAATAAGGACCACAGGCATGTTTATTCTTGCCCCCAGCTCATCAGAAGCGCCAGTAAAAATTCTCTACCCGCGAGCATACACACACAAACACACAACACATTTCTGGCCTTCAAAATCGCCACACACTGCCTAAATAAGGGTGTCATAAAAAATGCATTGGGGACTTTGTCTTTCTTAACCACGAGCCTTGGCATTACAGCAAGAATATTTGCATTTAATTAACAGACATTATTTACTGAGACAAAAAAGAAAAAAAGGCCTTACAAAAACTCTGCCTGTGCTGGTAATACAGGTGACCATCCATCCATTTTCTATGCTGCTTGTCCTCAATAGGGTAGTGGGGGGTATGTTGGAGCCTATCCCAGCCGCATTCGGGCAAGAGGAGTGTACACCCTGGACTTTTTGCCAGCCAATCACAGGGCAGACAAACCACCATTTACACTCAAATTCTTACATATGGACTATTTAGAGTCGCCAATTCCTATTATTGTGTCTGTGCTGCAAAGGCACACTTCAAAAAGCCACAAACGTTACAAGCAGACTTGTAAGATAGCAACGCAAGACGTGGAGCACCAGAGCTACACTGACAGCAACATGGAGGGTCCTGTAGACCACAACATCCCACACGAAGAGCAGCTGCCAACACACACATCAGCTGGAAATCCGCAGTGTTGTCTCAAATTCTCTATAACCACGTGGCATTAGACTGTACGGTCACTGTGCCAAAGGTCAGTGCTGCTTTTGGAGCTTTTTTTCCTCTTGTCGTACAATTTGTATGACCCGTTTCCAACGTTCCCTCGCTGAGATCTGGTCTAATCCAAGCACGTCTGTGCAGGCCACAAGGCTCTGCCCCACTTTCCTCTCTCTTTGTTTACTTACTAAACCAGCACCACTCTATAGAGCAGTGGTCATCAAACTACAGCCTGCCTCCGCATTAAGATTGTTTTTTTTTCCGTCTGGCTACACGTACCCATAGTTCTTGCAAACATGGAGATATTTTTCTGTGTTTTGCCCTGTCATCCACACAAACTCGTATTTGAAAAAACAAATGCTCACGTAACCGGATAAATGCATTGGGAGCCACAATCATAAGCATTAAAAAACCTGCAGGCGGCAGTACTAAAATTCTATCCAATCATAATCATCCGTCTGTCATCCCGTCACTTCCGCAAACATAAAACATGGCGCCAGGCTCGTTCTTGTGGACTGACAAGGAGGTAGGATTACTTCTAAATGTTGATTTTGAGTACAAAATCCACCAGGTGCAAGAAAATATTGTCAGTTTTGAGTGCATCCAGGTTGTTTCTGATGTAAATACAGGTCGGATGTGTGACGTCACAGCATACGTTGTCCCAGGAAGTGATGTTTGGAAACGCAAAACTCCGGTTTCCATACAAAAAAGTATAACCAGAGTTTTCTCCAAATCTACACTTTGGCCGGAGGTTTTGATAACCTTTGTTTTTAGTGCTGTGTATCTGCGGGCTCGTGTGGATGATGGGCAAAAACAGGGAAAAAAACTGTTTTATGAGATACCAGCCTATGTGTGGACAAGGCATTAGTCTCGATGCCGTTTTTTTAAACAATCGAGGCAGTGTGGACAGAAATGTTCTATGGGGGGAGGAATATTTGATTTTAAAACCCCTACTAGGTGTAGACCGGGCCAATACACGCTTTTTTCTGCGAAGAATCCAGAGAGGGGTATTTGGTTGTTATTTATTTCATAAATTGTGTTACTTCATTAATAGTGATATTTATTTTCTGACTTTTCTGAGAGGGTTATTAATATTTGGTTATGTGTGCTTTCCTAGAAAACAAAACAGTAGATGTCTACATTAAGGCAGCCCTGTGATCGTCACACAATGGACAGACCAAAGTAATACTGCATCTGTCCACAGGCCTGAACGCCATGTTTGTTTATCCAGCCTTGATGCAAGCATTTCACACAAAGCTCAGGGAATCGCACGACCTCTTCTCAGCCCCATTTAGCACTGCAAGGAGTAAGAAAAACTGGATTTTTTGGGCATTTTTTTAATAGTCTTAGTCTTTCCGTTCTGATCTGATACAGATATTTTTTTGTTGAATTGAGTATGGTTATTAAATAGCTTTTCAAATAATTAAAAATAATCCAAAGTATTGCTGGATTTGCTTTTTTTTTTTTTTTAATCATTTAGAATGACCAACAATATTGTTTGGCTTTTGTAACAAACCTCTGTGAGTGCGGTCCCAAATGAAAATAAAAGTCCATTCAATAAAAGATCAAACTGAAAAAAATCGGCGTGCAAAATACTGCAATGGTGACATTATTGTGTTGATCTAGGCTGCTGTTTAGTGTGTGGGCAATAGAGGGCAGTGGTGTTCAGCATGCTGGTTAAAGCAAGCGTTTGGAGTCAAGTGCATAGAATAAGAAAAAAGCAAGTCTTGTGGAAGGAGTGAGTGCTCTGTGGTGACATGCAAATCAATGGCCAACTAAATTACAGCTATTCTGACGTGGAATTATTTAGCCGCCATTACAATACTTCTATGGGAGGACTAATCATTTGACATGGTTATACATCCAATTGTGGCGTGATTTAGAACAACCAGCAATTGCACCATGACAGAGGAGTCCGGGCACAGTAAAGGAAGACAACCGCTGTAGCCGCAAGACGAATATCCAGCGTCCAAAGGGAAACTAACTTCACCACGGTACCCCACGGACATGTCTGAAAGGTGGCAGTGCGTTTTCTCCTTCATCCAGGTGGTAGGAGTCGAGTGGCAACCAGCTTTGAGGCGCATAAACCGCACTTTTCATGTTGGAGTGTGGCCCAGAATCACGGCAACCGGATCGGCCCGATCTCATGGCGAAAGACGATCTTTTCCGATCTTGAAAATACAGTTGATTGGCGGCTGATACCGGTCCTGAAGATTGGATCGGTACATCCCTAGTAGAAAACTCAATTTTATGGGTATCCACTCGAAGAAGCTTCATTTCCATATTCATTTGGTAATTGTATGACATTGTATGGCCAAAACAGACAGTAATGCTGTCAGACATGGAACGAAGATACATCTTTCAGGACAAAATATAGGACTTTAGAGTAGGGCTGCTACTAACGACTAATCAAGCTTGTAAATTGAGTAAATCAATCAATCAACCAACCAAATCATTACGGAACAAAGACAAACGCTCAGTGCTTGAGTCGGCAGCATATCAGAAAACAAGCAAAAATGTCCATCACTGTTTTCCAAAGTCAATGCTGATGTGTATGAATATCTTGTTTTGCATAAAACACCGATATAATAGGTCTACTTTCAAAGGAATTCAAAAATATTCACAAATAGTTGACATCAAAGATACATCTTGCCTTGTAAATTAAAAACCAGACATCGTGAAGAAGGAAAAAAAAAGAATAGAAAAAAAAAAAAAAAAAAAAAACTGTCCTAATTAAGTACTGGTCAGTCTTGTCCAGAAAAATACAACAACAGCAACTAGTAGTGGACACACTGTAGCCTCTCACGTGGACAAAGCCATGTGTTATTCCGGGCAACAGGCAAGCCATTCCACATCACTAATGACACATAAGTGTTTATTGCATTTGCCAAGTCGTGCTAAATAGCTATGATTAAGCCAATAACGAGGTGTTAACTAACAATGAGCATCGTTTGACTGACATCTTCAACTCTGGCCTTGGGCAATGTTTGTGTCATTAAAGAGGCAAACAGATGCATGACTTTTTGGGGGTTATGTAATTGCACCAATTGTGTTTGTCCGTTTGCTCTCAGGTGGCTTACTCATCTTGCTTGCTGCACACCTGCAAATGTAGCAACATTCTCCTTTTATTTGCGCTGAAACCAAAAAGACCCGCTCTCTATCCCGAGAGTGGACTACCGTGATGGTGTCACAGACCCACACACACCCCAGCTATTGTCCCTGTTCATTTGCGTATGCGTGCGTGTGTTTTGGATGTTTGGCGTCCCCACCGGTAAGCCTGTTGTCTATTTGCATGCAATCATCAATCGTGACACTCTCACCCCATGTTGACAAACGTGCAGGAATGCACGCATATGTGGTTCACTCTTTCACATAAACGCAATAAAAGCACTCGGAGAGCGCAGACCTTCGCCAAGCGCCAGTGCGAGTATTTATGGGTTATTTTGTTCAATATTCAGTCAATAACAAAAGTAACGCTGATTCAAAATCAGAACTATTGAGACTGATTGTGTTTTTTGTTGAAGGGAATTTTTTTTGCGTCCATTTTACTCACATTAGGGTGTTTTTCTTTTGTTTATGTTTTTGGATTATTTACTCTTGACATTTCGATAAGACGCACAGGTGTTAAAGCCGCACCCACTACATTTAAAAAGAAAAAGAAATTTGTACCTGTTTAAGTCCACGTCACAAAATGCCATATTATGACGCGTACGGGTCTATGAGGACTAGGTAGCTTTATATTTGACCCATCTCATAACCTATCATGAGCGATGAGAAAACTCACAACTGGGAAGCAATACATGATAGGAAGAAGTTAGAATAGAAATTGTTTTTTGTTTGTTTTGAGTGTATTGTTACTTATCTTGTATATTTCTTACCTACCTTTTAAGTGTGCTGTGTGATGCGTCCTTTGTCCGACCGATTGAGTTAACAACCTCCTACGATTTCGGACGGGTTGACAAGATTGTCGTTATAGCTCGTGATTGGCTCTTACCAAAGAAAGACCTGCCGTATCCCCACAGACTTGCAAGCGAAATTTAAATGATTAGTAATAGTTCTGTAGTAAACGGGATTAGAACATGGTCATAAATTCCACGCTCCGTTCCTACTCATTAATGTAAAGTTTCCGGATCAGTTAAGAACTACAAAGTGAAAAACTCAGGTGGAGGTTTATACTTCAAGATTGCTGATTCGCTTATTTCGCTGTCAATCAAAAAGTGTCCGCCTCACACAGATTATCCAATCATCGTGCAGAAACTGAACGTCTGGGCCAGCCCACTACCCCCAAAGACACTGAGCGTCCAATGGACAGGACAAAGCCCAGCATTTATCTAATGGCCGTCCATCGACAAGGCCGCTTGGCCATCAGATGCAAGCGGGGCAGCTCATTAAAGCAGTCTCTGGCAAGCCTTGGGCAAACACAGCTTAGCATAATTCAAAAATCCCAGACGGCGTGTACTGTGGTGCACGGCTAAAACCCAGCAAAGCAGCTTTTTCCATCCTATCAGCTTTCATCTCCTATCAGCCCCTATGCCTCCGCCTCCCAAAAACACCGTAAAACAGGAATCAACGCCAACATCAAACAGTTTAGAAAACATCGCAATAACAAAATGTCACATGTCCTCTGTTTTGCTGTCCGTCCCAATAAAAGAAATATTTCATTGCATACAAGCAGTGAGGCTCATTTTAGACACGGTTATGACAGAATGACTAAACCGACTGCACTCGGCTTCCAGCAAAGTTAAACATACACTAAATCACCTTGTAAATGTAAGATGATGGTGAGCATTATGGAATATTTTCAAGTGTTAGGGAACGCTGTTGGTGCTCCCAGTTACAAAATACAATCGCAAGACTTAACGGTCCCCAGATATGCAATAGTACTGTAATATGTATCAATATGTATGCAAACACAGCTCGTTAGCATGGAAGCTAAAACAGCGTGACAGTGTCAAATCTGAAAGCCCAGATGGTACCAGTTGAGCAAGTGTCAATAGGGAGTAGAGGCGTGGCATCACTGATGTAATCCACTTGATTCAATGCTTACGAGGAGGCGGCAGATGGCAGAAGATCGATACCACAAGCACTACAATAAAGGTGCTTTGTCAAAAAGGGTGTTACTGTAATGAATAACCAAACTCTCCTACCTGGACAGCCCGTAAAAGCCGAACGCATCGCTCCTTCACGTCTTCAAAAGGACACCGTTTGGTGAGCATGAGTAGATGGGCCAGTATGACGTTCAGGTCACTGCCAGGGGGGAACTCGGACGGTGCCGAAGAGGGCGAAGAAGGTGGTATTGGCCCAATCGCCTCGACTTTCCTCATGACGTCCTGGCGGATGTACTCCATTGCAGCCGTCCTAGAGCTGACGTCGCGGCTGCCCAGACCGTCCCACCTGGCCAGAGACTCCTGGTCTTGGGCTTCCATCCTTTGATATGGGGCTGATGTCGTGTTGTCGATGTACAATGAAGCTAGGCAAACGTTAGCACAGGAAACGACGATGACCAGTTACATTACCATACTTATTACCAATGCTAGAAAGCGTTGCTATAGTACATTGCAAAGAACAACGCAGCCAACACTGGCTTTACTTACAGTGGTGTGAAAAACTATTTGCCCCCTTCCGGACTTTTTATTCTTTTGCATGCTGCTCATAAAAAATAGTTGACTATTAGTCAAAGATAACATAATTGAACACAAAATGCAGTTTTTAAATGAAGGTTTACGTTATTAAGGGAGGGAAAAAACTCCAAACCTACATGGCCCTGTGTGAAAAAGTGATTGCCCCCTTGTTAAAAATAATTTAACTGTGGTTTATCACACCTCAGTTAAATTTCTGTAGCCATCCCCAGGCCTGATTACTGCCACACCTGTTTCAATCAAGAAATCACCTAAACAGGGGCTACCTGGCACAAAGAAGTTGACCAAAAGAACCTCAAAAGCTAGACATCATGCCAAGATCCAAAGAAATTTAGGAACAAATGAGACCAAAAGTAATTGAGATCTATCAGTCTGATAAAGGTTATAAAGCCATTTCTAAAACTTTGGGACTCCAGCGAACCACAGAGAGAGCCATTATCCACAAATGGCAAAAACATGGAACAGTGGTGAACCTTCCCAGGAGTGGCCGGCCGCCCAAAATTACCCCAAGAGCGCAGAGACAACTCATCCGAGAGGTCACAAAAGATCCCAGGGCAACATCTAAAGAACTGCAGGCCTCACTTACCTCAATTAAGGTCAGTGGTCACGACTCCACCTTAAGAAAGAGACTGGGCAAAAACGGCCCGCATGGCGGAGTTCCAAGACGCAAACCACTATTAAGCAAAAAGAACATTAAGGCTCGTCTTAATTTTGCTAAAAAACATCTCGATGACTGCCAAGACATTTTGGAAAATATCTTGTGGACTGACGAGACAAAAGTTGAACTTTTTGGAATGTGCGTGTCCCGTTACATCTGGCGTAAAAGTAACACAGCATTTCATAAAAAGAACATCATACCAACAGTAAAATATGGTGGTGGTAGTGTGATGGTCTGGGGTCGTTTTGCTGCTTCAGGACCTGGAAGGCTTGCTGGGATAGATGGAAGCATGAATTCTACTTTTTACCAAAAAAATCCCGAAGGAGAATGTCCGGCCAACTTTTCCGTCAACTCAAGCTAAAGCCATCTTGGGTGCTGCAGCAGGACAATGACCCAAAACACACCAGCAAATCCACCTTTGAATGGCTGAAGAAAAACAAAATGAAGACTTTGGAGTGACCTAGTCAAAGTCCTGACCTGAATCCCATTGAGGTGCTGTGGCATGACCTTAAGAAGGCGCTTCATGCTAGAAAAGCCTCAAATAAAGCTGAATGACAACAATTGTGCAAAGATGAGTGGGCCAAAATCCCTCCAGAGCGTGTAAAAGACTTGTTGCAAGTTATGGCAAACGTTTGATTGCAGTTATTGCTGCTAAGGGTGCCCAAGCAGTTATTAGGTGCAGGGGCAATTACTTTTTCACACAGGGCTATGTGGGTTTGGATTGTTTTTCACCCTAAATAGTAAAAACATTAATTTCAAAACTGCATTTTGTCTTTACTTGTGTTATCTTTGACTAATATTAAAATGTGTTTGATGATCAGAAACATTTTGTGTGACAAACATGCAAAAGAATAAAAAAGTCCGGAAAGGGGCAAATAGTTTTTCACACCACTGTAAGCACAGCAGGGCTAATAGTCCGACCGGTCCGTCAGTCCAACGCTCTACCAAAAAAAACACATTTTTGATACAGATTCCTATGGCGGTGCACTCTCGCCATATAGAATATAGAACACATCTACACCTTACACACACAAATACATGGAAAATGCACAAGGCATGCTGGGTAACCTTAGGGTAGCTACTCTTCCGCACATGCTACACATCTAATTTATTTTGCACAACCTCAAATTCAAAATGTACTCCCGTTTCATTCCAGATTTTGCAACCCAAACATCTCAAATATCTTAAATATTTAAAGGGAGTGTTTGCAACACAACGTGAGCTGCAGTGGTGAGACGCTGTCTCTCTCTTCTAGAGCGGGTATCTGCAGCTGTGTGTCGGACAGATGGCGGAAGTCCTTTCCCTCCCGCTGGAGCTTGACATGGTCGCCCATAAACGTGGCACCCGCACCGTGGCCGCACAGCAAGTCGATGGCACACAGAAGAACACAAGGTGCGTCCACGTGGTTTGATTTGGGGTCATGACCCACAAGCTGAGGGGCTCTTTGACTAACATTGCTGCAGTAACTGCCTAAAAGCAACACCGCGTTCCCACCATATGGATAATCTTTCACCGGTGTAAACATATAACTTCGGTTTTCATTTCCTTGGGTCTATTAAGCCACAACTGGCGTCCCAGGACAGTTGTGCATGCGGCCAGCTGTGCGTCCCGACCCTTATTTTGAAAAACCCTGGGCTACATTAATGGCGGTGGAATTCACCCAGAGGAATCTCTGGGCTGCGTCGTTTCAGCCTTTCTCGGTAATGTTGAAACAAATGGCCACATGCATGTCAGATAACATCATTTGTGATGACCGCTAAAACCTACATTCGAGGGATTTGAACCATCAACACGCTGGGCATTGTTTACCAGTATTCCTGCACCGTCTTGATACCTGCCTGCCGCTAATTTACCAAAAACTGCATTTGTTTTTCATAAGAAGGTCCCCCCACGGAGTTACTAATGCTCATACCAACTGTCGCTGTTGTAAAGTTTATTCTAAAATGTGATTTTACAAAGTGCAGCTCGTCACTCAGCTCCATTCAATCCCCTCCCTGCCACAGTGCAAGTCAAACGGACAAGACGTTTCACGCTTTCCAAGTGTGACCCAAAGAAGGAAACGGAGGATAAAACAGCACTTACTTTATTCACATTCTTCGGCGCTGGTCTTTGCAACTGGACACCTTCCCACAGTCAGCAGTGACCAGTCTGGCTCCGCTCACAGTAATGTCAGAAGGAGGCAGCGACTACATGGTAAACATATGATTGATAGCGGTCATCAGCCAATAGCATAAGCATTTTTGCATTTAAGGGCGGGGCAACAGCAACTCTGGTATGTGATTGGTTAGCATGACTGTTGCCATGCGTTCAGGGAGATGCTTTACGGGTACTGTAGTTTTCTTAAAACAACATTGTTTGGCTTGAGGCTGGCGTTTTAGGAATTCCTACTCCCATCATGCACCACGCATCTGCTCGTCTTGTTTTTTTTACAAATACGAGAAAAAGCCCAGAGGAAAAAGGGGAGGTTTAAAAGGCCCCCCTCCTCGGCGTTGTTTTGTTACCTCGAGGACGTTTTTGTTAATAACGTCATTGCTATTTATGTGAGCTACCAAAACGTCGCGCTGAAAGAACACACGTAATAGCAACACGGGAAAGGGGCTTGAATATTATGATGTGCGGACACAAATGACCAGTTTCCATGACTTTTACACAGGCAAGATTTTACATTATTTTGAAAGTATGCCTTGCATTTTTGGTCGAGCCCACTTGCCAGGTACCAAATGTCAGGTTGCAAACTTTGACTAATACTAACTGAAAATAAAATATTCTGACAAGAGGCATGAGTGAAGGCTGCGTTTCTATGGAGGAATATTTACGAGATGGTGACGTGACATCCTTTAAGAAGTACAGTAATCCACTAGACACACAAAGTACTGGCGAGGGCGGAACCAGTAGGCAAGAGGAACTACAATCAAACGCCTCCAAAAGAGAGGGAAATTTAAACCGGCCGGACACTTCGTTCGGAAAAATGCAATAACATAAATGGCGACAAATCCTGCTGCCCAGGAGCATTAAATGAAACCTCTCCTCACGAATAACTCGTAATGTTACAGAATGGAGCTTTGCCACGACCAGGTAACGTTTCGAAAGTAGCCGTTTGGCTAGGCGCGGGCGCGGGTAGCTGTTTGTTAGCTCAGGCGTTCCGACGCTATGCGTTAATTAGCTTTAGGTTACCCTAAATGTAGCTAGTTTAACCACTATCCAACACGTACAAATGTAAACAAAGCGGTTTGACTCGCCGTTCTTTTACGACAAGTAATAAGCAGTATAAGCCGAAAGAAAAAGAAGAACTGCGGCCTGGTGCTAGTAACTTCCTTGTTATTGTCGCTGGTCAGAAATGCTACATTCAGGGAAAATGGGAACTTGGGACATTTGGAGGTTTTGAATAGGAAAGGGGCAGTCGAAATAAAGAAAAATGGATATTTCCTACTTTTAGTTCCGGTGGCACTGATTGCGATATAAGCTACAAAAACATGTACCTATAAACGCATATACACATTTGTTGTTTAACTCTAAAGGAACGTATTGTGGGGTTGAAACCGCAATGTGACTTTTTTTTTCTCTAGCTTTTAGACTCACCCTCCAAAAACAGCTACATCGGGAGCTATCACCAGCCTCCTGACAAGATACTACCAATTCCCGCAGAAGCACAGCCCTCCTCCAAATGTGCTGGACCACTTATAGACAGTTCTTCACATCCACAATCCAAAAGGAATAGTGACAGAAAGGGTAAGGTGCTATTCACGTTGTTTTTTTGTTTTTGGCACTATACAAAATATTACCAGCCATTATTTTCCTTTCTTTCTCATTACAGCTGTCGAGAATGCACTGAGGACCCTTCAGGAGAAAATCAGGCGGCTTGAGAAGGAGCGGGCACAAGCGGAGAAGACCCAGCCCCAGTTATCGCAGGATGCTGAGAACCCTGTCACGACGACATCATACAATAACCAAACGTCAACTAGCCAAGACGGTGCAAACAGGAGAGGTAAATAAATCATCAGTATCTCCAAAAAATGGCAAATAGGTGGTGGCATCGTTGGTGATGAGATTATGGTGTGGATTACAGAGCTGGACTCCAAGCTGCAGTCTGCAGAATCTCGCTGTAAGATGCTGGAGAAGCAGCTGGACCACATCAGGAGAATGGTGGAAACTGCAAGGAAGGAGAAGGGCACTCCCATCATGGAGAATGAGGTACGAACTACAGAACAAACACAATCGAAGCGCCAATTGTGTCTTACAAAGACACAATTACAACGTACAAATTATCCGTTCTGATGGATTGCATTATTGCTTAAGGAATTAAAAAAAAGTACACATGTAGACCAACTTCAACAGTTTAGCACCATAAAATATGACTTATATTAACATTAGTTGCACATATTGCACATTGAACATGAAGGTCTGAGGAAAAGTCAGTGTACGGAATAATAATGAAGGGATAATAAAGTGTCCGTTGATGTTTTCCTCTCCCCGCCTTCGCAGCAACAGCAGAAGGAGTGGCCAGGCATCTTGGATGACCAAATTCAACGGGAGAAGCTGGAGAAACTGGAATCAGAGTGTCTCAAATTGAGCAGAACCCAAAACATATCTGAGGTAAGTCTTCATATTTCATATTTTAGTTCTGTATGTATTAATTTGTGTTTGCTGTCATTATCTCGACAGATGAAGCTTGCCGTTCTGGAGCAGAGGCTCCTAAAGGAGGAGCATGAGCGCAAACTTGTCCAGGAGAAAGCAGGCCAGGTACACCATCAATATGGTGCTTTTACTTTCATAACTTCCTAAAATAATTTTGTAGTACGGTTGTGACGAGACACGCAGTTCATGTGATGAGGCGATACACAAGATTGGGAAATAATATTACTTTTAAGAAAAGTACAATGAAATCCATTAGAATGAAATCCACATGGCAATATATTGAAGCCAATAAAATTATGCAGTTCATTTTAATTTGTTGTGTGTTTAATTAATGAATTAATTTTTGTCATAGGCCTGGTGCATACGGACACTTTTTCTGAACAAGAAATCTTGTCACATTTTCATCTTGCAAGATTTTGTGACACCGCAATTCTGTAGTTTTTCCAAATATTTACAACAAATACCCTAATGAGGATAAGCGGCATAGAAAATGAATGAATGAACAACCACAAAAGTATTTTTGCTTTGCCAGTATCACCACCATCACATTTTAGCTGCGAATATGCAGCTTGTACGCATATTTTTTTTGTGATTTTTCTGTTGTCATATTTTATACGCTTTGCAGTTTGCAGGGTGTCTGTCAAATGCTGTCAAACTAGGCCGGGGGGTGTCCAATTTTTTTCCTGTGGGGGCCGTTTAGTGAAAAATGAGAGGATTCAGCTTTGCCACTTTGATCTTTTATAAACCACCACATGTAGATATGCTAAGAATTTATATACAGGTGCTGCTCAATAAATTAGAATATCAAGAAAAAGTTGATGTATTTTAGTTTTTCTGTTCAAATAGTGAAACACTGCACACAAACTGATTAATTCTAAGAGTTTATTTCTTTTAATTTTGATGATTATAACTGACAGTTAATGGAAACCCCAAAGTCAGTATCTCAGAAAATTTGAATATTGTGAAAAGGTTGAATATCGACGACACCTAGTGTGTCCCATTCTAATCAGCGAATTCACTCAAAGCACCTACAAAGACCTTTAAATGGTCTCTCAGTCCTGTAGGCTACACAATCATGGGGAAGACTGCCAACTTTACAGTTGCCCAAAAGACCGTCATTGACACTTTGGCCAAGGAGGGCAAGACACCAAAGGTCATTGCTAAAGAAGCTGGCTGTTCATATAACACTGTGTCCAAGCATAGTAACAGAAAGTCACAGAGATGTTGAGATGAGATGAGATGTTTTCAAGATTTTCCTTCATAAATCATTTGTTGTTTGGATCATTAATTTCAGTTAAATATATCATATAGCAGATGAACACAGGGATATTGGAGAAGTGAAATTAAGTTAATAGGATTTAAAGAAAGTGCACAATAATTATTTAAACAAAATTAGGCATGTGCATAAATATAGGCACCCTTGTTTTATCAATTTGAATACCTTTATTATTCGGGTATTTAAGGTGGCAAAAGTTGTTCTCTTTACATCTTCTTTGAAGTGTGGCAACATGGGAGCCTCGAAACAACTGTCAAGTGACCTGAAAACAAAGATTGTTCAACATCATGGTTTGGGGGAAGGATACAAAAAGCTAGCTCAGAGATTCCAGCCGTCAGTTGCCACTGTGAGGAACATAGTGAGGAAATGGTAGAACCCAAGTGTGGTAGGTCAAGAAAAGTTAACAGTCAAACTCAACCCACAAACCAGCTCCAAAGACCAACAACATGATCTTGCTGCAGATGGTGTCACTGTGCATCGGTCAACTATTCCGCACACTTTGCACAAGGGAATGCTGCATGAGAAAGAAGCCGTTTCTGCGCACATGCCACAAACGGAGTCGCTTGAGGTATGCTAAAGCACATTTGGACAGGCCAGCTTCATTTTGGAACAAGGTTCTGTAGACTGATGAAACTTAAAGAGTTATTTGGACGTAACAAGGGGCGGTGCATGGCAGATGAAGAACACAGCATTCCAAGACACACACAACGCTATCCACAATAACATTTGGTGGTGGCTCCATCATGCTGTGTGGCCAGTACAGGTACTGGCAATCTTGTTCAAGTTGAAGGTTGCATGGATTCCAGTCAGTATAAGATTCTAGAAGATTCTTGTGAACAATGTTCAAGAATCAGTGACAAAGTTGCTGCTGGAAACTTCAACTAGACAACCCTGCTCAAATTCAGATTCTATGAAGGCATTCATGCAGAGGTACAAGTACAACGTTCTGAAATGGAATAATATTGAAAACTTGTGGTGTGATTTAAAGCGGGCTGTCCATGCTCGGAAACCAGCAAACCTGACTGTTTTGTAAAGAAGAATGGTCAAAGATATCCATCCCCATCCATCCATTTTCTATACCGCTTATCCTCATTAGGGTCACGGGGATGCTGGAGCCTATCCCAGCAGACTTTGGGCGAGAGGCGGGGTACACCCTGGACTGGTCGCCAGTCAATCGCAGGGTCAAAGATATCGTCAACCAGAATCCAGACTATTTAATATTTCTCTTGGGGTGCCCAAATTCATGCACCTGCCTAATTTTGTTTAAATAATTATTTCACACTTTCTGTGAATCCTAAAAACTTTATTTCACTTCTCTGGTATCACTACGTTCTCCTGCTATATGATATATTTAACTAAAATTGCTGATCCAAAGAACTAATGATTTAAAAAGGAGAATCTTTAAAAGGATTGGGGTGCCCAAACGTTTGCACACCACTGTAGAAGGGTTCCACTGTAGTTAAATGCAGTAAATATTTGCTTAATGCACGTGTTGTACAATTATTTCATTCGTACATGTCTGCAATATTCATATTTAAGCTTCATTTCTAAACAAGTGTGACTTTGTCACCTAGCACTAGCGGGAGTTTAATGTACCGCAGTTTAGTTTGATTGTGTAAAAAAAAAAAAAAAAGACGACTTTAAACTGTGCATCCTCAGCTGCAGAGAGAGTTGGACCTCAGCCTCCGGTTGTCTTCACTAGCTTCGCAGCAGACACAGCCAAAGACGACCACAAAGAAAGCCTCAGTGGTAATGTTTTAAAGCCTAAAATGACCTTCCTCGTATTACTTTTGTAATACTTCGCTGAAATAAAGCTTTTTTTGTATCTCAGAAATCCCCCAGACATAACGAGATGACATCACCAAGGCATAAAAGAATCCCTTTTGTAGCGGGGACGGTAGGATGCCAGCGCTCACTTTCACTTTAGTAAAGAATTGCTGGTGTCGATTAATAATTGGGTTTTCCTTGCAGTCGACGAGCCCGAGCCACTCTGTCCACGCCAATGTGCAAAGCATTCTCCACATGATGAAGCACCACCAGCCTCAGCTGTGCCAGAAAGTCAGTGCCCTGCACCGCTCAGGCCGCGGAGCCAGGAAGAGCCTCCAATTAGACGTCCGTGCCGCGCCCGCCTCTGTCCCCAGGTGCGACAGGGAGCTGGAACACCAAGATCAGTCGCTGGGCTCGCTGTCGGACCTGCTCTTGGCCCTGCAGGACGAGCTGGGACAGATGGGCTTGTGAGTAGGCAGGGTTCTGTTGTAGCATTTCTGTCAGATTTTAGTGATGCTTAGTGTGTGTGGTTGTGTGTGGAAGTGAACATCAGGAGCTGGTGCATCAAATTGATGCTACCCAGCATTACGAGCAGAGGCAGGACCTGCAGCGAGAGCTGGAAGCTTTGGTGGACAGAATGGACAGAAAGGGAGCGCAGATAAGCAAACTGCGGAAACACCAGCAGACGGTATGTAATTTTTTTTAAAATATAAAATCAAGCCAGGATTTTATTATTATTTAAACCTGACTTTTAACTATATTGCCTGCGCGTAGCCCATATTTGGTCATTTCATTTTTAGTACAAATGAGCCTCAATGTAAGGCAGCGGAACTGATTTTTGTCTCAGCCAATCAGCAAAGACGGATAAAAAGGTAAAAATAAAACTTGTATGATTATTACTAAATTTATTTTAAAAAATACATACTTTGTACAATTATTACATATTTGTAATAATAATGCCATTAATACACATGATTATAAAAATGTATTATGCTGGTATTTCATTACTACAAATGAGAGGATTAGAAATTAAAACAAGTTTACAAAATTGAACCATAATTTATAGAATTTTTGTACTTATTTTCTCTAATATTTCTCAAAAACTGCCTTTTAAGTATTTAACTATCTGTCCAATAATGTTTTAAATAAATAAACTGGGGGGGAAGGAATGTGTGAAAACTAAAAAATATATATAAAAAAATCTGTAAATCTGGTTGATTTTGGCTTTTCAGATTCACTAATAAATGTTAAAGCCGGTTTGTGCTTGTTTGGTTAACTATGAGTAGCTCTGTTAAGATAAACAATTAACCACAGGATAAATACGTTGCTCATTTTGGCGGCCTCCATACACGGACACGTGCACATGTTTGTTTTCCTTCCCCTTGTGTGTTTTGTTTTGTTTAATTGAATGTTATTTTATTGTGACATTCCAATGACTTTGTAAAATACCCTTGAGAAATGTAAGATGTTTTGCTTTTAATAAAATGTACTTGCATTATTGTGCCATAAGTTCTCACTACATTCATGAAAAAAATGGTCTTAAAATAATGTTAAGAATATTGTCTATCAGCAATAATTGGTAGGATAATTATGGTGCGGAAAAATTTGCCGAACTGCAACGTTTTATGCACCCCGCTTTCCACAGGTCCACACACTGACCCAGGAGCCGGGCGCCAACAAGATGGCTGCAAAGTCGAAAAGGATCAAGCCTTCGATATCTTCCCCGGTCCGGAATAAGCAGCAGGACAAGCAATGTGTCGGCGCTCAGAAAAGCCTCCAAATTCTCCGGGAGTCACAGAAGTTGCGTAACAGCCTAAAACAAGATGACATCTCCTGGGAGGTTTGACGGTTTTCCAAGGAAGACCGTGTTGACTCGTGTGTAAAATGTGTTTTTAAAGCTATTTTATCATTTGTGATTCTTGCTGTATATTATAATAAAGCTTATTTTCCACTGTTGGTGTTAATGACATTATAAGGCCAGACCACCAGATGGCAGTGGTGATCCAGTATCATAAATGCCTCCATAGCAGGGGTAGGGAACCTATGGCTAGGAAGCCAGATGTGGCTCTTTGACGACCACATATGGCTCTCAGAAGTTTGTAAATACCATAATTTATTTAATTTAGTTTTTTCTTAAAATGTATGTTACATATCTTGCTTTGCAACAGGGGTGTTTGAAGTGCGGTTTGAGTGATTTATTTATTTGCAGCACAATCTAAAAAATTTAGGGAAACAGCAAAAATTGAAAAATGAGCAGTAATTTTACAAAAACTGAAGTCAAAATATTAGGAGAAACAAGTTGTAATTGGCCTCAAAAAAGCTGTCATTTTTGGAAAATTAGGTCGTGGGAAAGGGTATATTAGAAGAATAAAGTAAAAATATTACAGGAATAAAGTTTTATATGACAGCAATCACAGTGTTAGAAATAACACTCCAAATATAAAACATTAGCACATTAATCCATCCAATTCATAGACTTATTGTTTTCTAAAATTGTTGACACGGTTGTATTAAGGTTTGTTTATGGCTCTCTTAGCCCAAAAGGTTCCCGACCCCTGCTCTATAGCGACCTATTTCTCAGTATCCTCCTGACTACCAAGGAAAAATAATTGTCCAATCACAATCATTTTGAAATTCTCCAATCTTTGTAAAGTAATTCGAATATAAGATTTTGGGGGGTAAAAAGTTTGTATTTATAAGCTTTGATGTGACCACTACAGTGGTTATCAGTACTCCATACATGTGAAACTGAACTTTGTTGGCAACTGGTTAGTCCAACAGAAAATATCAAAAAGTAAGCATGAGAAAAAGTTCAACATACACATAACCCTCATTCTTCTCTTTTCTTTTGTGCTCATTTGGTATGATGCTTCAAAAAGCAATTCCCTTTCTTGGAAGAAAACCTTGCACTTTGTGCACATCACATGTTTTACTGTTGCAGGCGGATCTCCGTCCACCATTTCTGGAAGTGGATGCCACAATAGGGTCTCAGAGCTGTATTTGGCTGCGGTTTCCACTTTTGACATGGGTAAGTGTCAAAAGTGTGAAGATCTTCGCTATGACTGGTGGTCCCTGCTTGGGCTCGAGTAATTAACTCTTCACCAAGGAGCAGTTTGAAGTCAGGGAACTTAGGTGGTTTCTTCCCCAGAAACTGGCACTCTTATACTGAAGAAATGCATGAGTTGGTGATTGCCAAGTCAAAAAAGTGGAAAACTGCACGCACTGCCCATTTCCTAGTGTGAGAGGCCATCCTGTAGAAACTTAACATTCGGTCGACCAAGTCCACACCCCAAGTTGGTGTTGTACTCTGCAATTTCCAGTGGCCTTGACCCTGATCTTCTTAGACCATCTTCTGCGTGTGCCCTGAGGTTCAATTCCATAGGCAGATGATGCCATGACATGGCTTTGTTATCCAACCACGTTATGACAGCAAGTTCAGGTGTGCTTTGTCTCACTTCTATCTCTGATGACCCACATCATTTATTTTTGTAGAGCTTAACCCCTAGGATCTTGCAGACTTTTGGAACCCTGTTATTCATCTTTTGTCATCAGGGTGTTAAGAAGGTTCTGTCAAAGAACAGGTGGGTGCCTTGCAGAACAGACTGTGTCAAATGATGAACAGCTTGTTCTCCAACGCTTTTACTCCTGTAACTGTGAAGGTATTCTTGCTTTGGTGGACCACAAAGTCCAAGACAAAACCCTAAACCCAGTTAGGTTTGGTTTGTCCAGTACATACTGTCACACTGGGCATCAACCAGTAAAAGGAACCATTTAGTCGTCAACGATAAGCGGTGTAGAAAATGGATGGACGGACGAACACGTTTACTGTTTCTAGGCAGACTTAGACACCCTTGCCTTACTTTGGTCAAGAGGAGCTGCGACTCGGTCCCCATCGTTCATGTTAACGAGCCATTTAAAAGACCCGCTCCTTCTCAGTATTTAGACTTGTTTCTGTGGTTAAGACAAGGGAGAGGAGGGGTACATGTGACCTTGATTGCATTGTTTCTCCCTGCGCCCCTATTAGATTACCCGGCATGACTGGATGCACAAATCAGGTTAGCCGAGCGGCCCGAGCGTGGACACACAACTGCATCCCACTGAAAGCTGGGTCCAATATTTTGCTCCTCTTGTGTTGCTGGGTAACGAAACAAACTGTACACAAACAGTGTGTGTGTGTGTGTGGGGGGGGTGTCAACTGGACAGGCAACAAGGTAGCAGAGGTTCTGTGGCACGTGCTCACTCTGTTTTTGCTGTCTCAGCGGAAAACCATGTGCTTCCTTTTTTGGCAAACAATGCAACAACAAAGCATGTAGGATGCAATCCTAAATACAGTAAACATGTCATGTTTGATTTAACTGAACACTTGAGTATGTAAAGCTATTGGCTGAGAGTCTACTCCAAGTTAGGGTTTCTTATCAGTTACATTGTGGAACATCCTGATAAGTGAAGTAGTATTCAATATTACCGGAATATTTCCCTAGTTCCCGCATGGAAAACCTGTTTAGGATTTTGTAAATACAATTTGTCATTTTTGGAGTACTCTAGACATGAAATAACACTTTTACAGTCACCTTTACACTCCTACTACCCAATATTGGTGATACAATCATAGAAAATTAAGGCATTTAAGACAAACAAGAGTAGCGCACTTTTGTGTTTCAATAAATGTTTTGTCTGGACACATGGGAAGAAGCGATGTCGGGATTTGGATTTTAAAGGGGACTTATATGCTTTTCCTCTTTTCTGACCCATAAATATTGAAATGTTGCATTGTCGTGTTAAACAATGCCAACGCGTCAGATATTTGGAAGTGAGCCCTGAAAGCAGTTTTGGATTGCTCTGCATGGAGAGTTTGGTTTTTTTCTACTGACGTCACACAACCTGGACTTCCTTATATGGACAACGTTGAGCAACGGCTCCCAGGAAATGTTTGTTCAGGCGTGAGTGAAAGGTAATTTTGTTCAGCTTTCCTAAAGAGGCAAGCATCAGGCAGAATTGGTTAGAAGGAAAAATGTCAGCACTTCACACGGGACTGTTTTGTAAATAAGTTATTAGGTCCCCTTCAATTTTAGCTGGAGTATGCCCCGTGTTATGACTATTATTTATATTGTTATTGTGCCAGTTGTGAGGTAATTGCAAAATAATAAAAGCCTGTCATTGGCAATCAAGTCTGGTGTATGTTACTAGTGACACCTAGTGACCAGTGCACAATTCAAACCATTTGTATTTTAGCTCATTTAGTACATGTTCTCATCAAACTGCTTAATTTAGGCCAAGAATACCTAATACCTAATTATGCATTTGTGCAGTATTAGGCTCTCAAACTGTTTTTTGAACAAAGTGAGGATAAGCAGAATAAGAATAATAAACATTTTAATAGGAGCATAAAAAACTATCTAAATACGGGTTTAACGTTATGAGAGCCCTGTAGACAAGAAATAACACCAAGTCACTTTTACACTTCCAATTCTTTGTTTACATGAACATGACTGCAGGATCATAAGACAGCTAGCATCTCAAGCTACCAAGGCAAACAATTACCCTCTCCAATGTGCTTAGTATAAACTTAAGCACATGTTTCAAACAGAGCAGGGAAGAAGGACAAAGACTCCAATTATGTACCACTTCCACACGGAATGAGGACACCCCGCCGACATGTCTCATAAAATGTATGTCTAGTCACCATATTTAACTTGTCTTTCAATATTTAATGACTCCTAATTGGTCATAGTCAATTACTAAACAGCAATCATTTGTTTTGGGGATATATATCTATATAGATACATATCTCTAGATATGTATCTATATAGATATAGAGCAATAGATATACTAATCTAGACCAGTGTTTTTTAAACCACTGCGCCGTGGCGTAGTGTCTAGTGTGCCGTGAAAAAACATCCACTTTCACCTAATTGGTGTACAAATATTTTTATGCGCTGTCCAATGATCAGCAAAGTAATCATGTAATAAGTTATATAGCAGTAGGTGGGAACACTTTGTATTGACTTTATATTGTTTCTATAGGCTACAGAGATTCATGTTTACATTTTCTGCTGGTAGTGTGCCTTGGGATTTATGGAATGAAAAAAAGTGTTCCTTGGCTCAAAACAGGCTGAAAAACACTGATCTAGATATCTTTCTTTCTCTCTATAGATATAGAGATCTATACTGCTCAAAAAAATAGAGGAACACTTTTATTCAGAGTGTAGTAACCTATCAGTCAAAGGTCTGCGATATTGATCTGGTCAGTTAAGTAGCAGAGGGGAGACTGTTAATCAGTCTCAGATGCGTGCATCAGAGGGGCAACAATAAGACTGACCCCAAAACAGGAATGGTTTTCCAGGTTGAGGCCACTGACTAATCTCTTTTGGCTGATTTTTTTACGGAATGACTTTCTACTGCTGTAGTTTTTCATTTGGCTTGGATCAACATCTGTTGATAGCATGGTGCAGTACCTGGACGCTACAGCGGTTGCACAAGTAGTTCAACTCCTCCGGGATGGCATATCAATTGCAAGAAGGTTTGCTGTCTCCTAGCACAGTCTCAAGAGCATGGAGGAGATTCCAGGAGGAAGCAAGATCGTTATCTGCTCCTTTGTGCAAGGAGGAACAGGATGAGCACTGCCAGAGCCCTACAAAATGACCTCCAGCAGACCACTGGTGTGAACGTCTGACCAAACAATCACCAACGTTACTGGCGCCCTGTGCTCTTCACCGATGAGAGCATGTTCAACCTGAGCACATGCGACAAACGTAAAAAGGGTCTGGAGATGGCATGGAGAATGTTATGCTGCCTGCAACATCATTCAGCATGACCGGTTTGGTGGTGGGTCAGTGATGGTCGAGGGAGGCACATCCCTGGATGGATGCACAGACCTCTACAGGTTAGATAATGGCATCGTTACTGCTATTAGGTATCGGGATGAAGTCCTTAGACCCAATGTCAGAACCTACGCTGGTGGAATGGGACCTGGGTTTCTCCTGGTCCACGACAATGCCCAACCTCATGTGGCTGGAGTATGCAGGCAGTTCCTGGAGGATGAAGAAAATGATGCCATTGACTGGACCACACATTCACCTGACCTAAACCCAATAGAACACCTCTAGGACATTATGTTTAGGTCCATCCAGTGCCTCCAGGTTGCTCCTCCAGGAGCTCAGTGATGCCCTGGTCCAGATCTGGGAGGAGATCCCCCAGGACACCATCTGTCGTCTCATTAGGAGCATGCCCCGACGTTGTCATGGATGTGTACAAACACGTGGGGGCCACACAAACTACTGAGAATCATTTTAATTTGCTACAATGAGATTTTGGCAAAATTGACCAATCTGCATCATTTTTTCATTTTTGGGGTGTCTTTGATTATACCCCCTCCATAGGGTGATCATTTTCATTTCTATCAAATTATGTAGCATCATTTTGTTACTAATACATTCCCTACTTAGTATCAGGAAAGATACTAAGTAGATCTGATAGGTTTTCAAAGTGTTCCTCTACATTTTTTGAGCAGTGTGTATATATATATAGAGACAGACACGACATAACTGTTTTTAACAAGGCTCTACTGCACAACACTAGTCAAAGATCATCTATTCAACACCTTCCAGGCAACTAGCCTCCACTGTACCCACAGAGACGAGGCCTTTGACGCTAACCAGCCTGCCGGCGTTGAAAAAAAAAAAAAAAAACTTGCGATGATGAAAGACGAAGAAAATTGATTTAACAAACTTTATTGGGTCAACAGGCTGGAACTTAAGGCAACGCTAGAAAACAATGCAGAAACATGGAGAGAGACAACAAAAGAGCTTATTTCTACATAGCAGGGTGAAGCCATAAAGAATCGTACCAAGGAGACTTACTGATGGCTTTCACAAGGCAACACAACTAATGGGGGGATATCAGGCCATGCATTTGGACTGAAAAGGGGCTGCAGTGTTTGATTTTTTTTTTTTTTTTTTTTTTAAGCAGTCACTAGTTATTCAGCTCTGTACTGAGCGGTACGATTCAGTACGCGTTTTATTTCCATTTATCATAACCTAATGCTTGTTGAGGGCGACGCTAGACACTGCTGTGCGTTGATTGGTTGCTTTTTCTTACTCCTACGTTTGCTTGCTGTGGGTGGAGCAAGACACATAACTAGATCCGAACAGTACCGCTTGGTGGAGACTTGACTTTGGATGGGAAACAACGCAAGTTAGACTGCTGATTGGAGGAGATAATTTAACAAGCAAGTGGGCACCCACCCGGTGGCTTTTGTATCAGCATTGCGTCAAAGTTAAGGCTGGGGATGACGATACCAAAAACAAAACAAAAAAAGCTTAATGGCTTTCTATGAAGAGGCATGGAGCTCTACAAATTAACTTGGAACTGAATAGTAAGGCACTTTTCCTGAAGATGTGCAGGTGACCCAGTAAGAATCACACAAAGAACATGTGTCGGATTCCAGACAGCAACATGTGATGCTCCGCAGGAATGCAGCGACTGCATGGTGACCGGTCAACAAATCTCTAAATTTGGCCAATGGATGAGCAAAAATGAGGCACGGCTGAGGCGTGTATCTTTGGGCTGTAGCCTGATGCCACCAAGTTAAATATATAATTCAGACGGGTTCATATTCTACACACAAGATAGTTAGTTTTTTCTTCTTCTTAGAACCATACAAACTTGTGTACTAGCAGTACAACCCAAGCTGGTCAGTGCAGTGCATAAGTTCCATGCCAAAACAGATATGGGTGTTTCAAGCCATTCCTCTTAAGACCTAAGTGTTTTTTTCCGGAGTGGAAAGCCGTAATGCCGTGTACAATTACGGTTAATGTCATTCATAAACTGGGTGGGGAAAAATTGAGGCAGTGATTAAAAAAAAAAAAAATTGAATGGGTATCTTTCAGCTGTAAATGACATAAGAATGTGGCAAAAGTGTAAGAAGCTGTGTTGAACAGGATTTATGAAATTATACCAATTGGTAATGTAATCAGGATTATTGTCATCCATTGACTACAATGCGGTTATCTACTTTATTGATCATCCATGTTTGCGGTGATAAATCCTTGGCTTCTGTGTTTAAAGTTTTATGCGCAGTGTACTTCAATGTTATGGAAAAACATGTTTTTTGGTACATGAGATCATTCTAACTCACTAAAAAACTAAAAATTGAGAACTTTGGCTATAAAAAGGTGGGAAGAATTAGAAATTGGGAACTATTCTACATCCCTAAGCAACTTAGTCTTTCGGAACTTTCTCATGTCCTAAACTTAACTCAAAATTGGCCCAGTGCATGAATCAAATCAGGATTAACAGCAAGTATTAGAATGAAGCATCCAGCATGCAAAGCAAAGCAGGGGTATTCAGCAAAAACAATGAAATAAGCAAAAATGCAGATCAACACTCCTTCATTAAGCCTTCCCTGAACTTCAGCGGTACAAAACCAGATACGAATTAGCACAGGGTACAGACAAAATGAAAATCACGCAGCAATAGCAGCCAACTAGACTTCTCATTTACACATTTTTTAATAAAAGTTAAACCCCTTCAATACTCAAGTATTTTACCATTAAAGCCTCCAAGATTGGAAGCACCCTATGATGGGTACATAGAAGGCAGTAAGATTGAGAAGACCACGCATGCACTGGACAGTCTTCCACACATGGGCAAGGGGGGGGGAGAGCGCGCTTCCACTAGATGTAAAATAGGACTAATACTCAAGCGCCTTGAATGCTAAGGCTTCATATGTTCAATAGTCTTCATTAACTAAGGCTCTTCAGTCCAGCTGGGATACACTCGGGCCTCAATCAGGTAGAAATGCAACCAACCTTGCTCGCTTTCCCCTTTTACACCACACTGGACATTAAAAGGCACTTAAATCCTATTACCACAAAAAGGAAAAGTGCACGCCGCTTCCATTTGTCTTCTTCTATACATTAAGCAAAATTAGCTAAGATTCCTAAAAATACTGTACAATCTTTAGAGACCCCTCAACGACCAGACGATGCTAGGGCAGGAAATGGACTTGATGTTTTATTGCATCAAACTGCTTCTGCGGCAGCATTATCTTTAGAACTCCATTTGCGTGATCTTTGCCCGGAAAGTCAACCACAAAAACTGAAAATCTACAGCCCTAATAGAGAGGAGCCACTCGCCTCATAAATGGCTCTTTAAGGGTGTTGATTGTAACCCCTCCCGGGTATGATAGCCTCTTTTGTATAACCTATCACCAACATATACAAGATAAAACTATCAGGGAGAGGGAATAATCAACACTTACTGTCACATTTAGAAGTCAAACAGTGCATCCTAGTCAAAGCTGCTGTATATATGATATATCTGCCAGATTACACCCGATTAGATTGTGCAATCACCCAGACAAAGCATGCATGAGTGTCTTGATAGCTACCTGCATCTGAAAGCAGGAGTTGCACATAGATGTAGATGTTTGGAAACACTGAGTCGATCACAATTTAGGGGGTTGGGGGTTTATGGATAAGATTTGCTTTGTGGGTTATCATTAGCTGAGATATTTTGGACCTTGAATATGCGATGCGTAGCGGTTTCAAAGGGTGTGGTAGTTGCGGTCCTTGGACTTGCAGAACTTGTACAGAAAGAAGATGACGGCCTGGAGGCCCAGCACCAGCACGATGCCACCGATGAAGCTGGCGGCGTCAAAGGTGGAGTTCTTCTGGGGAGCGGGAGATGATGTCACCGGGACGGCGCTAGTATGGACGGTGCCTGAGATAAAAACACAGCAGATGATGTTGGGCTTTGTGTTTCCCGTGCAGGATAGCGCATTAAAATGAGCATGAGCCGCTTACTTGAATTAGAGGACGCAGTAGTCACGATGGCGGTGGTGGAGATGTTAATGCTGGATGTTGGAGTGGCAGTGGTAATGTCTGTGGTGTTGTCTGTAGCTGGGTCACAATGACAGTTAGCCTTCCACCATTTCATAAGCTTCAAACAATGTTCAGTATCATCTAGATCAGTGCTTTTCTACCACTGTGCCGTGGCATAGTGTCTGGTGTGCTGTGGGAAATCATCCACTTTCACCTAATTGGTGTATAAATATTTGTGTGCTGTCCAATGTCCAGCAAAGTGATCATATAATAAGCTAACTAGCAGTAGGTAGCAACACTTTATATTGTTTCTATAGGCTACAGAGATTGTTTACATTTTCTGCTGGTGGTGTGTGTGTTTGAAATGAAAAAAAAGTGTGCCTTGGGTCAAGAGAGGTTGAAAACCACTGATCTAGATATGTCAAACAACAACTAGCAAAGCTCAGAAGTGTCGGCGTCGTTGGGTCGCATATGAAGGAAATAAGAATCACACATTTGAATGTGGTGGAAACTAAAAGGGAACTGGATTGATATACTGTGCAGTAGGGTTGTGAATAGGGGTGTAACGATTCAGCCACTACATCAATGTACTGATTTATACACTTATGCTCCAACTACAAACGATCTGTCTTCAAATTGCCATTTCAGACAGATTTAACATAGTTGGAAAAGGTAATCAATCGACTGAATTGATACAAGAAAATAAAAGCATTCATTTTAAGCAGATGTGTTTTTTCCCCAATGATAAATGTTACCCTGGTAACAGTTAGACGTTGGCATAAGACTATCATGCCTGTTGACTGGGGCGCGTGGACGACATCATGTAATGCTGAGCATGCACGCTCTGGTAAAAGTCCACGTGGGAGTTCTTAAAAATGTTAATTTTCATAGGATAAGAGGTGTATTTTCATTGGTATACATGTTTGTTAGCTAGATTATTTCTTCCACTTATACTGAGTGAAGGACCATATCCAAAGTTAAATCCAACTTTAAGCTTTCAAACTCGTGGTTTAGAGCTTCAGGCCAAAATAAACGGTATTGTAGCAGCTCTAAAGTTATGCTGATGTGTGTTTGTGTGGCGGCAAACCCTGCTTGTGTGCCATCTTACGTAGTGTTGCCAACAGCCGTATTGAGCCAACAACAACTTTGTCCTGTATTGCCACGGGAATCAACACCAGTAACTACTAATCTAGTCAGTAATGTTCTTGATGTACATACTTTAAGTGTAACTAAACAATTTCTTTTGTTGATTGATACTAATTATGTCTTGTTCTGCAAACACTATTTGTGCGTAGTTTAATGAACATATCCACAAAGTGTGTGCAGTCTTGTGACGGAGATATTATGACAGTCTCCTAGCTCCAACGGTCAATGTATATTTGGTTCAACGATATCCCTCCACCAAGGGCAACTGTACAGGTTATGTTGTGTTCAAAAATAACTTGAAAAGTTGCAAATTGATTTGAATACAATTTTCAGGAATTGGAGGAAAGATTCTTGAACATTGAAAAACAGTAGCATTTTCAGCGTTTGTGCATATTACGCCACAAAAATGGTCAGAGCACTTGAAAAAAATAAAATACAGAACAAGTTTAATGGGTTCTACCAAATGTAGATTTTGGTGGGAATCACAATAGGGGGGAGAAACTATGGTTTTCAGCAGAAGTCTGCACTCTGCCGGTGTTTTTATAGTTTTATACAGTAACTGTCAAACTTTATTCTTTTATATCATGACAAATGAGCAAAAAGTAGCATAAAGATGACTGCCACACTGAGTGGAGATCTGCTTGGTAAATAAAGTAGTGTGCAATTGAAACGTTGCCAGTAGAGGTGTCACAAGACAATGCACAAAATTGGCTCCGCGAATGAAATTTTAAAAAGTAAAACTGAAAATATATTCATACTACGTGACCTTGCATTGCTCCTCATGAGGTTACACCTCTTCAACACTATGTGTATGCTAGCAACGCTCCTCAACTTAGACTGCACATGGCAATATACTGAGTCAGGCAAAACTATCCAGGTAGTTTTCATATATTGTGATTCATTTTTTTATCGTTGTAGGCCTGGTGCTCAGTTTTTTTCCTGAACGTTTTACTTGTGGAATCTTGTGACATGAGGTAACAACCTGGACATTGAATTTATTCCACTTAAGTTAAGCAGGACAGATTTGTATTTCATAAAAATGTTTTGTTAATTTTTTTTAACTAAAAAATAAATTCAACAATTTACTGTGAATTTGTAATACCCCATTTATCAAATTAAATTCAGTCATTTAACATGTAACAGGAATGTCTTTGAACACAACACGTGTACACGTGTCCTGACTGTGTGTACGAGAGGAGGATGTGTGTGTAGAGGACAGCTGAGTGTGGTGATGTTTTGGCGTCGGTAGCCCGTTTTGTTTTTGCATCATCCTTAAAAGCATCCAGGTAGATGTTACGGTGTACAAAACGATGGTGAGACCAGCGATGTTGTTTGGTCTAGAGACTGTGCCGCTGAGGAAAAGACAGGAAGCAGAGCTTGAGGTAGCAGAGATTAAGATGCTGAGGTTCTCTTTGGGTGTGACCAGGATGGACAGGAATGAGTACATCAGAGGGACAGCACATGTTAGAGGTTTTTGGAGATAAAGCCAGAGAGGCCAGACTGAGATGGTTCGGACATGTCCGGAGGAGAGATAGTGAATATGGGTAGAAGGATGCTGAGTTTTGAGTTGCCAGGCAGGAGGCCTAGAGGAAGACCAGAGGAGTTTTATGGATGTAGTGAAAGAGGACATGAAGGTAGTTGGTGCAAGAGAAGAGGATACAGAAAACAGAGTTAGATGGAGGCAATTGATTCGCTGTGGCGACCCCTGAAGGGGCAAGCCGAAAGGAAAAGATGGGCGCGTGTACGTAACCACAAAACGATTAAACTCGGAATGCCGTAGACATCATACAGGTGTAGAAATAAGTGAACTGGTACAAAAAGTTGCATGCAAAAATAAAATGAACTTGCAGACATGCGCAAGAGGCAGCAATAGATTTCTTTCCGGTATTCATTCCGTTCCTCTTATCAGTGTCAAATTATTTTAGTCCCTAAATAAAAACAGCTAATGTTTTCGGTGTACTTTTTAATACACATTAAAGCCAAAGAAAAAGCTCAACTTTAAGCATTAATCCTATTGGGGATCACCGACCTGAAGTTTCTCAAAAGAGTTCCCATTGAGTTCCCACTGCATTTCCAAATAGAAATATTGAACGTTTCCTATCAAAAAATCAGAATACTAAACTACTGAAGAATGCTGCCAAGAAAGTTTAAAGGCATTGTAAGTGCAGAATACAGACAGCAGGAAGGGCGTTGCGGCTTTACCTGTGGTGGGCGGAGGGCTGCTGCTGTTAAAGGCGGTAACAGAGGTGTGGGGGATGGCAGGGGTAGAGGCAACGGACGTGGAAATGGGAGTCTGGACTGTTGTCATAACAGCTGGACAGGGAACCATCACCAAGATGAGGTTTTAACACAGACAAAGCCATTGAAACCACAAGGTTATGCCCACAAGATGCAAAAAAACAAAACAGAAAAACACTGATGTTCCCAGTTGGTTAGACACCATAGAGAAGACAGAGCTGACTCGTTAAAAGCATAGCAGTATGCACGTGACTCCAGAGTCAACAGCTTAGACTACATAACTGTTACGCAATCAAATATACCCTTAGAGGCGTTTTGTGCTTCTAACGCTCAGATTTTTGAGGCAAAGTAGGGATGTCCCGATCAGTTACGGTATTTTGGAGATCAGCTTCCGCCACAAGATCGTGCCGATCGGGTTGCCGTAAATCTGGGCCATACGCCAACATGGTAGGTGCGGTAAATGCGCTTCAAAGTCATTGCCACCCGGATGAAGAAAACACACCGGCACCTTGCAGACATGTCCGTGGTGTGTCGTGCTGAAGTTAGTTATACTTTGGACGCTGGATAGCTACAGTGATAGACTTCCCTCGCAGTACCCGGACTCCTCAGTAATGGCGCCGGGAGTTTGCAGGAGAAGTGCCGCAAATAGATGTATAACCATGTCAAATGATTAGTCCTACCTAAAACTGTTGTAATGATGGCTGAATAATTCTGCGTAAGGATGGCTGTAATTCAGTTGGCCAATTATATGCATGTCAACACAGACGTTACACTTGCTAGCTTCTTATTCTACGCATTTGACTCCAAACCAGGGGTGGGCAAATATTTTGACATCGACTTTAAAAAAAAAATTGACCGGGAGGGCATTCGAAACATGCACACAATTTCTTATAATTCTAACAGTCCACCTGGAATTTGTCTATTTATAAAAACATAATACAATATGCTATATGTTCTTGTGTACCTTTTTTTCAGCAGCACTTTAAACAGACCACACCGAATAATGAAAAATTAGTTGTTTTTTTTCTCAACTGAATTACACATCCGGAATGTACATGAATAACTGAATGCGTGATATTTAATATGAACGATTCACCACTGACTATTGCATATGTCGACATCCCTGCTTTTTTTTTTTTGACTTTCCAGAAAGTGCATTGGTTAGATTTGTTGTTCTGTGTCACATATGGGTTGGTTTGAGTTTCTTTAGCACTGTGGGTAGAGTGCCAAATCACTGCATGTGAAAAGACACCTAAACGATCAAAAGGTTGTCTGACTGATTTTACTACTCGCAAGTCATGTTGACAGCTTGTATGTTAAAAGCTTATAACACTTGGAAGCATCTGGTGAGCCGGATGTGTCCCTGGGCCACAGTTTGCTCACCGCTGGTCCAAACGCTTGCTCTAACCAGCATGCTGAACACCACTGCCCTCTATAGCCCACACACTAAACACCAGCCTAGATCAAAACAATAATCCAACCGCTACAGTATTTTGCACACACATTTTTTTTCTCCTAATTATTTTCATTAGGGACCTGACTCAGGTTTCAAAAGCAAAACAATATTGCTGGCCATGCTGTATAATAGAAAAAGTAAATTCAGCAATGCTTTGGTTGGATTACTTTTAATATTTAAGAGGTATTTTAATAACCACATTCAATTTCACAAATTCATGTATGTAATAAAAATTTACTAAAAAGGGGAGGGATCGATGTCAAAAAATGTGGATCGGGACATCCCTAATGCAAAGTATGAAAAAAAATGTCGCTTTGAAAACAAATCTTATCGAGAAAGTGCTGAAAGAGCACATCTTTGAGTTGATCAGAAATGTAATATAATCTTAAGACCTACCAGAGCAGCTGGCGTTGCTACAGGTGTCGTTTGCTGCTTCCACAAGAGTAATATTGTGGCAACCAAGGGATGCTGAAAAGCAGGAGAATACATTTTCAGTGTGTATCCGTGCTTCATTTTCATTTACAAAGTATGCCTGCAGCATGGACACAAATGTCATGGTTTTGTCAAAGCACGATAATGATTGCAGAAAGTGCCGCCTAGTTTCAAAACAATTCGGTTTTTGTTGTTCAGTATCGGAGGATGCTATTCTACGTGTTCAAATTACTAATTTACTATGACGTGGGACTTTGCCCCATCATAAATCCTCCCCTGCCCTGAATAACAGGAAGTCAAAGCAGTGACAGAACTGCTGAGTTTTTCTATGTATGTCAAGTGAAATCAGGTACATTCCCCATATGAAAGTATTTAACCCATGATTAGTTTTGTACAAACCAGGCCTTGGGATTGGCACCCAGTGAGTCATTACTGATGGCACCTTGTGACTGCAGCTCCTTTTCACATCATCTTTCCTTCAGTATACATGTTCATTGACACTTTTCTTTAGAAAACAGTAGAGCCCCAATGAACGTGAACCCAAATATACAACCACACAAGGAAACGGCATTTCTAAAAGGTTTTTTTGTAGAATGTTGGATAACAACCCTATATGTATATACCACTGCTTGTTACACCCTTAAACCAACCTGACGGCTACCACCAGATGGCTGCCCATAAATTACAGCTCAAGGAGATGCTGCATCCCGCCCAGTCCTTTCACTCACTAAACAGGCTGATAAATGATGTAGCCTGTCGCGTAACATTTTGTCAGGAAGATATATTTTGTGGTCCTCGTGGCATGTATGACACGACATGAGGATGAATACAGGAATTCTCCCAATGTTTGCCTGCAGATTTCTTTGTGCTTATTTCAGTTAAAATTGTGTTAAGCCACTTGTTTTACCTACAACATGTGGTGCCATTATTACTGGCATTTAGGGGAAAGAAACGTAACAGAACAGTTAAGTAAAGCATTACAAAGATCATGTGATGCTGTGTTGTATCAAGCAGCTTACCATGCCCCGTCTTTTCACTGTCCATGGTTTGAACTCAATCTTTGCATATTTTCTCCCACATTTGGGGTCATATCAGTTCTTATTTTAAGAATGAAGACTGTCATAACTAACCACAAAGCAGAGCTGTTCTTTCAGGCCACACCTAGAAAATGTATGCACAAAAATGACAACTTCTTTAACTTAACGCTTGTTTCATTCTGCTGATCTACAGTACAAAAAAGCTTGCATTTGCCTAAGACATTGCATGAGACGGGATGATCAACCCTGCTTATTGTGTGTCGTTACAAAATTACCTTCTGTAGAATTTGAAGATGTTGAAGTATTTATCCACACCTTTCAGGGTAGGGGGACTTGACAGATTCAAGTAAAACAGTGGCGGTAATGGATTTCCCCCCACCCCCACCCGTCAGTTGGTCAAGAGGGCTGCTTTCTAACAGGCAGCTGTGAACGGTGGCGCAAGGTATCATACGTTTGACATTCTTACGTGGGTGACTCAGCCTAGAGACACCAATCAGCAGTAATTCTTTGAACTAACAAGCTGAGCACCTGAGATTGGCCTGCAGGTATAGTCACTTCTGATGTCAAAGGCCCGTTTACATAAAATCCAAACAAATTAAGTGACAAAGCACCAGGGTATTAGCTTAGTGTAGTTTTAGCTAGCCATCTATACTGGCCCAAACCAACACTGCCGTTATTTTTGCTGAACTCAAAACAGTAATCTATTTTCCAAACAGAAGAGGTTTTGACTAAAGTAAAACACACTGAATCCAGAATCAAACCGCCACATCCCAAAACCATGGATGACTGTGCAGCGTTAAAGGTAAATGTCTCAATGTAACATTACTGACAAAATACTATAACTTGTTTGTTCAATATTTGACTAATAGGTCAGAGTCAACCACAAAACAGCAATCATTTATTTTTGAAAAAAAAAAAAACTACAACATTTGAACCAAGTGGCGACTTGAGTCATATTTTTACATTATAACATTACAAGTGTAAAAAGATACTGTATTATAAGGCATATAATCAAATGGTCATTTTTTAATGAAGTGCGAGTGACTGTTGCGTTGGCTATATTTTACTGAGCAGCCAGGACACTTAAAGGGCATTACATTTCTAAGGGTGTATAATTTAGCTGGTTTTTTTTGTTTTTTTAACTTTGACTAGGAGTGTCCATGAGACTCACCTGCAAAGCCCAATCCATCATCACAAGTATAAAAAGGTGTGACTTTGTTGGCAGGTTTGTCATTTTTAACCTCTAACTCAGGGGTGTACCAAATGAGGCCCGTGGGCCGTCGGATGTTTGGTTATTTTGGCCGACGGCACATTCTAAAAATATAATTAAACAAGAAAACTCAAAAAAAGCAAAATTCAGCAATAACTTTACAAGTAAAAAAAAAGTAGCACAATGTTAAAATTACAAACTACTTTTTAAAAATGTTGCAAAATAAGTTACATTACGAGAGTCAAAATACGAGAATAACGTTATAATTACAAGAAAAAAAATGTACAGCAAAGTTGGAAAAAGTTGCAATTGTACAAGAACGTGAAACACGAGGAACTAATTTCAGTAGCATAAAGAAAAAAAATGTTATGAAAAGTGGTGGCGTGAATGTACATACGCGCGCATGCACGCACGCACAATATCAAGTCAATATGTGAAAACTATCACAGGAACAAAATTTACAAAGATTTAATAAAGTTGAAATATTTGGAAAATTAAACACAAACTAGAAGACTTAAGTTTATGGAAATAGGCTATTTCCCCAATATCGAAGATGAAACGCAGTTATTTGAAATACATATAACCTGCTAGCTTTACAAAATATCAAAGTGGCCCTTGCATCCTTTCAAAAAAAAAAAAAGTTCAGAATGAATTAGTCGACTCACCTTGAAAAAATTTTTGTTTTTAAATCACGGAACGGTCAAGCTCCTTCATATTTATAACTTATTGATGGTTTAAACTAAAACTATGAGGTCCACTTCACAGTTGCTTTTAAATCGCTCCAAGATGTAATTTTAAATTTTGGTGTGATAGAACCTTTTCTGTCGCAGGTCCAAGATTTTGGAATGCCCCGCCCCTGATTTGCTCTGCACAAACACTGGAGCAGTTGAATTGTTTCCTGAAATCTTATTTTTATGAACTGGCTTTTAAACACAGGTTACCTTGGGTATAGTATTGTTTTATCAGTGTCATTTTTGTACCTTCAATTTTTAATAAGTTTGTGTAGTTTTGAGATTTATTGGCTGCTGTACATCACCCTGGGCAGTTGAATTGTTGACAGTGTTATGTAAATACATTTGACCTTGCTCTTGACATTTCACTTTAACGTTAGGAGAGTTAGGTTTACATTTCATTAGAAGTGGTTGACTTCTTTTTACACCTCCAAAGATTAATTTTTGCTTTGAAGATGCCATTACAGTTTATAAATGTTTCACAATGCAACTATTTGACCCTGGAACATATTTTTTTTAAATATCAATAATTGGTTATGAGGAATAACCATTTCAAAATCCAAATTCATCGTAGGTTAACCCACATTCTGGAAAGGATGGTGTTCCATTTCAGAGGTTTCACTGCCTTAATTTGCATTCCACCTTTTCTGTCTTGATAACCCACCATATAGAGTAAGAGGTGGAAAAAAGGAACGTGACAAGCTTTATAGCATTAACTACAACATAATGTGGCTGGACCTGTTTGAGTATCAGATAAGTTGTCAAACCAGTCCAGTACCCTAAGATCTCACCGCCCACCTTTGTCTTATTCAAGTCGATTGTGAACCTTAGTACATAAACGGTGTCAGGATTTCAAACCGCTCAGGATGACTGGACCATATGAGCTTGCTGTTTTCCTTCGCTAATGCCGTCTCCGCTTCCTTCCACGTCGCTGGTACGCAGTGTGAAGATAAGGCCGGCTTCCTGCCACAGATGGCCTCGTTTCCTCTGGTGTTCACGTTCCGTCAAATTCGCAAAAATTTGTCGCAGTTGTTTGTCTGCCCTCCTATCTGCTAAGTCAGTGAGATTTTACATCTGAAATCATGTCTGGAAATCCTGCCTCATTTGGTGATACTTATGAGCTTCAGCTTTTCCAAGCCAATTAAACCCACTAGCCATTTATTTTGTCACTTATAACACAATGTCAAGATGGTTGAAATGGCAAAATCCTTACATCCTGTCTCGCTTCACACTGCAGTTTTTTTTGTCAACTTTGCTCGACCATCAGATGGGAGTCAGCAGCCCTTGCGTACATTCCCGCCATTGCCCAGGAATCATGAGTCAACTTTGCGCAATTTAGGCCTCACAAAGACCAACCTGTGCCTTGCGCTGCACATACCTGACACTTGTTTAGGAAAAGATACTCACATGATGTGCAGTTGACCCACCGGCACTCACTCACGCTTTCACAAACAGCACACGAGAGGGCGAGACATCCATCTGCAAACACAGAGTTGATTTACCAAATCTCTGTTGGAACATCCGCGTGTCCTTTGCATGTCCAGCTCGTCCTTCTCTGGGTACACTTCCTCCCCCGTCCCAAAACATGCCAGTCCGGTCACCTGGAGCCTAATTGCTTACAGGTGAGAATGGTCAGGAGCCCTGGGATTGACTGGTGACCAGCTGGGATAGGCGCCTGCTCAGCCTTGTGAGAGCAAGAATTATTTAAACAGAAAATACTTTAAAAACTACACTAAAACACGTTCTTAGCAACATAGCAGTGCAAGAGAGGGCAAGTTGCTTCTCACTGCAAGCATTTGCTGTATCGAATGTTTCAGTTCTGCTCAATGGGGGGGGGGGGCATTATCTCAAACACGGCACACCGTGTCAGTCGGTTCGCTGCTAGCAGGCTAAAGCTAACGCCAGCGTGGTAATGTGCCCGCCGACAGGGGGGGGGGCACGGAAGGAGTGACAAGGGCTACAATACGAAGTCAACCATGTAACGCCCCCCGCCTCTCGGACCGTGACTACGTTCCGACCCGTAATTGACAGCGCGTGACGCCACAGCGCCGCGAGGCGCGACACGGCTAACCAAGCTAGCCGCTAGCGGCACTCGCTGGCCAACTTACCTGAGTCTGACGCGGCAGACGCGCCAATCAAAGCCAAGGCTGCGGCGAAAAAAAACACCTTCCCGTTCATGTCTGCGGCCGAGTAATTTGGCGACTTCAAGTCGAAATGGCGGAGAAAAAAAAAACCTCGACCCGGGGGCGGGAAACGGCGACACTGAGCCGGTGGCGAGTTCTGGGCTCCTTTCCTTCGTCTTGCGCTTGTGTGCTCGAGGGCTCAACTAGACACTTCCTACTTGACAGGTCACGTGACGCCTTTTTAAAAGAAGGGGAGAGGGAGGGCGGTGACTTGTGCAACCTCTAACTGCGGCAGCCGCACCGGGTGGAGATGGGAGGATGAATACAGATATCGGTATGGTCGATACTAGGGCGTTATCGGGTCGATACAAGCACGATGTCAATACATTTTCTCACAATGTATTTGCTGTGTTGTTCAAGTATGTTGTACATATTATACACAGTGGCGGCTGCTGGTCATGCAAGGAGAGGATATGGTAAGTCGTACCCTGCGTGCCTGGTCGTTGGGGATCGATTCAAGACAATGCAAAGGAAAACTTGGAAAAAGAACAGAGTGGCTGTGTATACTTCAAGATTGCTGATTCTCTCATTTTACTGTCAATCAAAATAGTTCCACTTCAGACAGATCATCCAATCATCATGCGGAAGCAAGCGTCTGGGCAAGCCTGCTGCCTCATAAACTCCCAGTGATGCTGAGCCCCAGATGGGCCAGACAAAGCCCAGCATTTATCCGATGAGCATCCAGTTTCGCGCAGTGGAACAACCCACTCTATACGCTTCCCCACCAAAGTCAATAGACGCTCAGGGTCTGACTCGCTTTACTAAAATGCAGTGACTCTACGGGGATAAATGTAAGACAGAAGTTGTGTCCTGTGACCAGTAGCTGATTTTGAACAAAAGATGAAGTTATTCAAGCGTATATTTAGTCTGTGAAATGTACACATAGCACTGATTATACAGTGGCGATTGCTCTAAGACTGCAAGGCTTCCCCTAAAAGGTTTCAAAAAGGTGGGGGAATATTTAGTGCTGTGTGTACATTTCATGGAGTAAATATGCATTAGAACACCTTTATCTTTTGTTCAGAATCAGCTACTTGTCACAGGTAACTGACACAACTTCCTTCTCATTCTTCCCGGCAGCGCCACGGCTGAGCACGGTCGGACGATGAGCTTACTGACCTAAATGGGGAAGAGTTGGTTGTTCCACTAGGTAACACTGTACGCTCATTGGATAAATGGTGGCCTTTGTCCCGCCCATTGGATGCTGATTATCTCTCAGGAGTTTATGGGGCAGCGGGCTGGCCCGGACACCCTGCTTTTGCGTGATGACTGAATGATCTGTCTGAAGGAGAATCCCATTTTGATTGACAGTGAAATGAGTGAATCAGCTATCTTCAAGTACAAACCTCCACCCTGAGCATTTTCCAAGGTTTTCATTCCATTGTTCTGAACTGATCTGGAGACTTTGTCTTTGTTAAAAGCGACCAGCGTGGTGTTTTGCGACTCTCTTTCTGTCCCTCTGCAGTTTCTTTTCCCAACGATACGGGAGTAATTGCATTATTTTGTTATCTTGTCTTATATGCTTGTATTTAAATATTCTTCACTAATAAGTGTACCAATACAAATATTTTGCCTAAAATATTTGTCATGTGTTTTATTCAGATTATAATAATGATCGACAAAATTCCAGTTGTTAGCACGTTGGCCACACAGTCGAGATATGGATGCGAACCGCAGAATCAAATCCCTGTGTGGAGTTTGCATGTTCTCCCTGTGCGTGTGTGGGTTTTCTCCTGGTACTCCGTTTTCCTCCATAAATTGTCCATAGGAATAAATGTGAGTGTGAATGGTTTGTCTGCCCAGCGAATGACTGGCGACCAGTCTGGGGTGGTCGCCTCTTGCACGAATGCTGGGATAGGCTCCAGCATACCCCCGCAACCCTAATGCGGAAAAGTGGTACAGAAAATGGATGGAAATTAATATTATTATGAATTATTAGTATGAACATTTTTAGCTTTTGTGTTTACATTGTTCCTTTTTACTTCTGCCATTTCCTTTTTTGTGTGTGCCACAAATGGCCCCCCAGGCCGCACTGGACTGAATGTGTTTGGGGTAAAAAAAGTGTTAAAGTGTTCATTGTTTATGTTTGTTCTTTATTTTATCAATACATGTTTTAACATAACAGAAGCTATACATTAAATACCCCACAGTTTACCACTGTACAGTCATGCTTGGGTCTTTGATTGATAGTCGGGGTCTCTTCTATTCTCTTGAGGACATCCACACCCTCCACCACTTGACTACAATTTGGGGAAAATATGTACAGTGTATGAATATATACATGCAATCACAGAGATTTATTCATTTAGTTGTGAATACAAACCCAAAAGGAACATAAGTCCTGTCCATCCAAAATGTGGCCTGCAGAGTGATGTAGAACTGGGAGCCGTTGCTGTGGGGGCCTTTATTGGCCATTCCGAGAGTTCCCCGCTTTGTGTGGGAGACGGCAAAGCTCTCATCTGAAAGCAGACATTTGGTAGGTATGGTAACAACTAGGGGTGTCATGAGACGAAACGATACACAAGACAGGGTCTACGCGAACGAAACGAAGCAAAATTTCAACATTACCTTTAAGAAAAGTACAGTGGAATTCTTAAGATGAATTACACTTAATATGGTCCGGAGGGGCTTTTGTGTCTCGGGATATGAGACAAGATTTACTCGTTCCAGCCCGCCCAAAAACAGTCGTATAAAGTGTAAATATGGTACCCACCCGAAAGAAATATGTTCATTAATGACAACATAATCATATACATGTGCATTAATGTTAGAAAAACAATGAGAAAATAATAAAAGCAATGAAAAATAATAATAAATGTTGTTTGGAACACAGCAAGGTGAGCTGGAGGAGGCGAACAGAGATTTGACAGATGGCAGAAATCATACGTCAGTCTAGGTACTAAAACTTCATTTAAAAGAATACACTACATTACATACTAAATTTAACACTATCATTCCCTCATTTGAATTGTTAACAATGGACGGGAGCTTTTTGGTACGCCGAACAAAGGGACGCCGTGACGTAGCATCAGATAACCAATGGTCTACAATGGTTCGCATCCATTACCGCCCCAGTGAAGGGTAGCTTGTCTGGCGGTGCAGTACATAAAAAATTCTGGCCGGCACTTTTGATTTTCATTTTGGTAGTTTTGGTAGGCGGGAAACGAGCAAAACAGACATGCATGCACACGGCAAAAAAAATATGACATTCTTTGTCATTTATTGTGTGATTAATTCCTTCATTTATTTTTATCCCAGGCCTAGTGCCCACAATACTTGTTTTTTCTGAACGAGAAATCACGCTTTAATCTTGCGAGATTTGGTGACACCCTTAACAATAACACCTTACCTTCAAAGGTGGGTCCATAGATAGACTCGCCTCCATTTCCTCTTCTTTCAGGGCAAATATCTGCAGAAAGAAAAAAATCCTCATTGAAAGTTTGGTATTATAATAATAATCATAAGACTTTGACTGGCCACAACATGAGGTACACCCACACAATCCACCACAAAAAGTGGCAGTTATTGTCTGTAGGAATGTTGAACTGCACCGCGTCATTCTGACACATGTATCAAATGATTTGCCTCACCTATGCAGCAAAATGATCAATTAAAAATATATATTTAAAAAATGATGATGCAGTGCAAAACACTGTCAAAAGGATTTTTAATGCAAAAATTCTACTACATTTGAAAAAAATGTTTTGATCTTATATTATGGTACAAGATACGTTTAAGTTTCCTGCAGGACTAACATGCATTTTTATTCAAATTTCCACATTTTCCCAATATATTTCCATGATTGATTCCCAAGGACCTCCGCCTTGCACCCAGCCATTGGGCACCACGCGATGAAACAGAGAGCCCTTGTAGCAGAGCGGGTATCCATTGGGCGAAAGACCTCGCTCTCCCGTGCAGAGGGCCTCAAAGTTCCACGATGTCTTTGGGCATACATCTGAGAAGAGCTGCATGAGAGTGAAGACAATGTACGGTGAGGAACATCACAATGGCTAAAAAACATGAATTTAGAAGATTCACCTCAAACAGCAACCTCCCTGCTGCCTCTCCTCCAATCTCAATGTCCATGAAGACAAACCTGTGCTGCAAATGGAAGGAAAAAACACGAGAAAAACACATTTTTGCCATTACATTAACTTCCAGATGATTCATTACAGCCTTTCATTAACTCCGCTGTAATTAGATCCGGTAGACTTGCCCCAGCTGACTGGAGGTGTTCCAAGTAGTATTCGCCCACGCAGGACACCTGTGGCTCTACGCACGTGAAGCCCCACTGGTTCTCGGCCCAGGCGGCGAGAGCGCCCTCGTCTCCGATGAAATGTCCATCCAGAAAGCACATCACACCGCTGGAGAACTCCCGTACTTCGCCACGCAACTCCTTCACACCAAACATAAGGTGGGTTGACATCATCAGTAGTTACCTCTACTGTGGGCATACTTGAAGATGATTTTTATTCACAGCGTTCAACATTACAGTATGATGGAACTTTGTAGAGAGGTGAGAAATGGACATTTCGTTGCAGGTCTAGATAAAGGTGCAGCTATAGGAATTTACATTCACCATCACAAAACACACACAGAAAATGTCTCCATACGTACCCTTTTCTGGTTGCACAGATAAGCATGCCAGTCAAATTCAAGTAACGGTCGAATTGTTGGATCCATGAACTCATGTGGAAGTTGTTCTTTTAGTCCCTGTTATTGTAAAAAAAAAAAAAAATATATATATATATATATATATATATATATATATATAAAAAAT